>JAVFBZ010138778.1:0-21967 GCA_032466195.1 Katharina tunicata
TGCCGGCCAACTAAACCACTCAGCCATCCGACCTTCTTTACTGCTGGCGACTCGGTGCCGGACTCTGAGGGTCGTGGGTTCGATTCCCGCAAGTTTTTCAGCCTGCAAAGTTTTCTGAACTAGAATCTGTTCAGTATCAGAGAGTGTTATCCCCCCAAAAAACGAAAATACTGTTAACGGTCTCTTTCTAAAACGACACAAAAATATTTCATGATGGTTATACCATATTTTCTGATCATTCTTTGGCTGACATGTATCACGTGGTCAATGTGTAACTCGTAACATGGTTTCGAATTGTATAACCAAATTTCAACCAATCACCAACGGCTATTAAGTTTTGTTCTTTGATTGGAGGTGTGTCAAAGATGTCCTCTGATTCAATTTCAGATGTACAAAACAGTGATTTGTTACTCGGATATTGGCTAATAAGGTATACTACTTTAATGATTGCCATATTCTAAAACATCTTTGCTAGCCACGTTTAATTAACTACTCGATCGACTCACATAAAGTGTGAGAGGTATCCAGGTTTCGAAAGTTGACAGAAAACGTCTGGGCTCGTTCTACATTAACTCGTGTAGGTCTGTATAACTCTGTATAAACACCAAAAGTCCATAACTGTATGATATCTCAACAACTCTGCTCTCTACCCGAATTTCTTCTCCGCTTAAACTCTCCTAAATCCTCTCACTCAATTTATATCACTTTGAAATCCAACTACCTTAACAGACTTTTCAGTTTAACTTCTCACACAGGAAAGGTCAGGATGTATTTTAATCCTCCTTATAAAAGTCAGCCCAAGTGGCTTCCCAACCGAAATAATGGCTTCGCAATACGACCGTTATCAAGGTGTTTGTATACCTTTTAAAATATGTATTATTACAATTATTAATTTACGTTTTTGCACAAAGACATGAAATAGTTCTGTTAAGCGCATGTTTTGTTCATAAATCATAGATGCGATAGCTTGTCATAAGATAACCTTATACATTTTGTCAATCGTGTCAGGCGTTAAAAATCATTATCGTGTGTGCGTGTATGTTGTTGCTGTTTATAACTTTGTATTTTCCTTTGTCGTCGAATTTGCTTGGAAAGATATTGTCCTGAAAATAGAATTAGAAATTTCCTATCGCTAAAATGCCTAAATGTATTAGTTGGTCGTCATATTTTATCATATATTATTTTTTTCCCATAAGAATACACACTTTAAAGTAAAAGACCACCCAAATTATTAACCCACTATTTTCGGACACTGCTCATCAAAATCTTTCAATTTTATTGTAGATTATTTTTTGATGGTATTTTGCTTTAAGCGGAAGACTATTAAGCTCAGTTTATAGAATGCTGGTTCTGAAACTCCAAATCGGTTCTGGGTCAAATCCCCGTTGAGACATACTGATTTTCAACAAATTACATACAGATTTATTTTCTTTATTAAATAGACACAAAAAAATGATATTGGATAAACAAGAACAAAAATTATCTTTACATAAAATTAAATAAACGAAATAAATATTTTAAAATATCTGCATAAACAACTGAAAATAAAAGAAAAGCGTAGATGTAAGCAGAAGCTATTGTCTTATGTTCGTTCAGATAACACTGAGATATGTTAGTCATTGTCAGTCACGTTTGTTTAACACATCCCTCTACTTAACGAGCCTAGATCGTCTTAACACAATGACATCAGATTCATTCCGCTTGCCTGTAAATATTTTTTTTTAGACGGTAGAGCAGGCGGCAGGCCAAATGTCTTTTTTTCCCCCGAATCCCAAAATAAATACCACTTAACCCGGGTCTTAATTGAATGAATAAAATCAAGAATTGCTTGCTTGGTTGATTAATTGATTGATTGATGGATTGATTGATTGATTGACGCCGTACTTTTACGGAGTACTAGTGAATATTTCACCCACATGACTAACTCAATGCGTGAAGGGAACCACCCTCACTGATGCTGGGCACAGAAAGTCAAAACACGACCGAAAACAGGACACCATATAACAAGTCTGATTGCTGATGCCCCTTACCTCAGAGAAAACCAGGGCACACGGGAAAGGCTCCAACCTACCACCGTTCAAGTGTACTAAGAATACAGTCTAAATGCCTTATATACATTATTTTATTATGGTGAATAAATAAATACAAATACAAAAAAAATTAGGTTCTTTTGAATGTTCTTCGAAAAGTTAACTAAGCAATCCACTGCAGCTAGCCAACCAGCCGACCCACCGGCTCCGACAAAGCCGAGGAAAATGACGCGATATCGATCAGTCTAAGGGCTTATTTATGTATTTCTTGACCCAATGTAAGACAGTCAATACTAAATTAGCGTAGATTATCAATTGATATCAAGAGTCTTTTAGAGACAAAAATCAACTGTTTTTTATTTTTTATTTTTTTTATTTTGCCTAGCTGAGATTGAAGCAGACTGCATACTTGACACAGCTCAAATCGAAAAAAAAAACCGGAATAGCCGCCAGTGATTGGTTCAAATGTAGCGAACAGGTTAACGGCGAGGTTTATTGGTCTCATGTTAATATTATGGGTTGCAGACTGGCCACGTGATACATTTAATCCAATTAATGATCAGATAATGTTATATTTTGTTCGAATCAAAAAATAATATGTTTAGCAGTTCTTGGCGGTCTAAACCGGCAAGCGCTGAGCTGCTTTAATACACTATACCGTGACAGTACAAATTAAATTTCTTTTGAACAAGTATTTATGAGCTGTAAAATATAAAGGAACTTGTTATCCTTAATTGTTTCATTTGTAATTTAGAGCCTTTGTCAGTCTTTTCAGGAAAATCATTAATATCGCATGGGCTTGATAACGCAATGCTGACTAAAAAAGTGTAACATTTGAGTATATTTGTCTGTAGTATTCGGGATAGCACCGGTGGCTGGATGAAAGGTAACAGGCTCGTGCCAGGGCTATGATCAAATATAACAGCCAGATTCCAAAGGCTGGCAAGATATATAAATAACACATGTTGACAAGAGCTGCAAAAAATCCACACACACCTCCATCCCGCATATGACAGAATGCAGAATCTCTCCGTAGAAGTGATGCACAGGCGATGCGGAGAGAAGAATTTTAGGCCAGTGGCAGGCAAACAAGAAGGGCTAAGTGACAGACGTAACGTGAAAACAAGGTCAACCAAAACACGCGGAAATAAAAATTCCAGAGGGGATGGGTAAAAACAATTCGAGCTAAAACGAATTAAAAGTCGTCAAACCCGACTTTACAAATTTGATTTGATTTCCAAAGAAATTATTAAATAACATAAACTTTCAGTCTTCATACTTCATACAGTTTCGAGAAAAAAGTAACATAGAAGAAGAGAATCTCCTAGTAAGGCAGTAATACTGGTATAGATAATATATTTCGACATTATTATCCCATCATTATTAAAACATTTAACTGATTGTGGCATGTTTAAACATTTAAACTATTGATGGCATGCTAAACCTCCAATGTATTATCTATACCAACATGAATTCCTTGTTCGCAGTTCCTCTTAGTCTATATTGAGTCTCAAGTTACGTCCTAGATATGGTTGAAATGTATATGTATGATGTAAAGATCGTGTGACGAGAGTAACATTTGAGGGCTTATTAATTGTATTGCAAGCAGGTATGGCAGTGGATGTAATTAATTCACTTGTAAGTTGATGATACATCACACTGCTTGTAAATCAATTCACCTTATCAGTTAAAATATTTATGTTGTTTTTCACGAAAATTACGTGTCTTAACGTATAACCTATGAAAGTTTATGTACTGAGATAATGTGTCATTCAGTATAAGAACAATGCATTAGTTGTCATTTTTTAAAATTAATAATTTGACTTATGGCAAGAAACAGAAGGCAAGTCTTTTCTTGAAAAGACAACACAAAAACGAACAAAGACAAACATAGATAAAGAATGTAAATTATTTCATTAATCGTTCTGTAAAAACTGGAAATAAGATGAAGTATGGATACAAACTATGTGAACAGACAAAACAAACTGGATTTTGGATTGACATCAAGATGAGAGGCAGTTACACTTAGTGCGAGTACTAATAATACATAAAATCAATATATACAATAACTTAAAGCCGAATTTTTAAAACCATATTGTATGTTATTGATCTTCACATCCTTGTGGCTTCATTATTTACTTGGTCTTTGTTGTAGGTATAAATGATGGAGATATTTCCTGCGCAAACAGAATCTATAGATCGTTATAAACTAATAATAATAGTTTAATGAATATTTAACAACTGTAATTGTTATACCTTGCCAGAATTCCCCAGAAGTTAAAAAGAAAACATCAGTACAATACATACATATCATATACAAGAATGTATTGTTCTGTGGTCAATATTGCCGATTGTTTTGAAAAGTTTTAGTGAATTCTTTTCAAGCGATATTTGTCTCAACATCTCCGACATATCCTATGTAACACACACAAACAAAAAACACAACATACACAGGAAATTAACAGTATACTTCTCCGAACATAGCTCTACGCCTTAATTGTCTGTTTCTTATGGGTCATTGCGGCCATCGAGTAGTCGATGTCGACAACTCGACAACTCGAGATTTTAATTTGAATAGTTCGCAATAGTTCTCATGCAGCGTATATGAAGCGGAAAGAGTAAAAGAAAAATGCCTCATTGCGGGTAACTTCCAGGTTGTAGACCTACATTGGACAATTCGGTTTCTTCGTCAGTGTTTTAACCAATCAGTCGTTTGTTATTTAGCCTGGTATTGGGGGAGATTCCCTAGATCATCATTTTGCGGGCCTTGTGACCTCTTATCGCATGCCTAACCTTAACCAGTGCAAACAAAAGCATGAGCTCCGCAAAGTTACTTGATAGACATAACCTCTAGAGCAAACTCTAGCAACGATTCGACTCCATTTAGACAGATACCCAGTGGCTTATTTAAACAAAGCGCTCATTCACATCACCCTATTGTTGAAGATAAGAACTTAACTCCTACACTGACGGTTAATATGTGCGAGCTTTTGTCTATTTTCATTCAGATTAATAGAAATTTAGCAGATCCTTTTTTAAACAAACACACGACAACTTCTAAGAGAAGCACGTTAATTCAAATCAATAAAACTATCATCTGCGAGATCTTGTCTAATTTTATTGAGGTTAGATTTAACGAATCGCTAATAAGTATATAGATAAATACACTACGTCTTTAAACCAGCTTTATCACCTTTACTGTTTTTTTTAAACTTTGTTTCAAAGACGTATTCTTTTCGTCATTTATTTACATGAATTTCGAACACGAATGGTTTCTCGTAAGTATTGTCCACGACAGTGTATAGGACTTCTTGGAAAGAACATATTTATGCGAGCTGTAAAATTAAAGAAATCATTTTCAAAAGGCATGGAGTTCTCGAGTTACGTTTAGTGATTGATTAAGGACACTCTGGCTAAGGACAGATTGTCGAAGCTGACATTCCTGCTGCCGTACTGGAGGAACAGAATTGGTTCTGCCCGAGCTACAACTTGTCGTGACCTAACAAGTGTTGGTTGTGTTGGTGTCAAGGTATCGCCGTTAAATATGCATGTGAAATGACAAGGAGCATGGTGATAAACACCAATAAACGAATTGAGGACTATATAAACTACCTTAAGAACTTAGTATATTGTCTTCAGTTATCATAGAACATAACATACCATGTCAATATAGACGCTGGGAGAACCTAATACACGAAGGGAGTCTCTCACTTTCTTATTAGAAATGTCAGCTTTTCCCCAGTTATATCACATTAGATGAGATTCATTGTTTAAAACGATGCTTGAGTATCAGACTGGTTCCTCGATAAGGCGTTTGTTTGTGGAGCAATGTACGCCGATGCTCAGTCTTTTTAAACCCACAACCATATAGGCCAACATTTTAGGTTATCCATTCGAATTTTGTTGTCAAACATTCGTTTTCACGCGATCGTTGTTATCTCAGAGACTGGGCCTATAATGAATTCACTTTTTTAAGATTTATTTTTCAAAGAAGTATCAGACTTACATTGAGCTTTTCAAACTTGGCCTTAATAGTTGAAAGCCTATAACATATTCAACATGACGCATCACATTTATTTCTTATAGTATGTTTGTAAATCTCATATATAGGCCTGTGTCTTGTTTGCCATCTGTAGGTATGTGTCTTGTTTTTCATATGTAGGTCTGTGTCTTGTTTGTCATATGTAGGTTTGTATCTTGTTTGTCATTTGTAGGTCTGTGTCTTGTTTGTTGTATGTAGGTCTGTATTGTTTGTCATATGTAGGTCTGTGCATTGTTTTTCATATATAGGTCTGTGTCTTGTTTGTCATATGTACGTCTGTTTCTTGTTTTCCATATATAGGTCTGTTTCTTGTTTTTAATATGTATGTTTGTGTCTTGTTTGTCATTTGTAGGTCTGTGTCTTGTTTGTCATATATAGGTCTGTGTCTTGTTTCTCATATGTAGGTCTGTGTCTTGTTTGTCATATGTAGGTCTGTGTCTTGTTTGTCATATGTAGATGTGTGACTTGTTTTTGTATGTAGGTCTGTGTCTTGTTTGTAATATATACTGTTAAGAATATAGTATTTTTTTGTTCCTTCTAAAGCGAAGACGATATATTGTCAAATTTGTATAGGCCGTATGTGTTTATTTGAACCAGTGAAGTGAAACGATTATATTATACAATGTACCAATGAAAGTCGACGAAACAGACAATAACGGTGATATGTACGTACATCGGTGAATTCATTACGTGAGAGATTAGCATGCGTTAGATGTCAGTATCAATGATTAATATTCATAGAAACAAAATAGGCACATTGTACACATGAATCAAATCTGTCACTTGTAAGCCATAACAACGGGTCATTGATACTTTAAGCTTTTGGGCTGTCAACAAACTGTAACATTTGACCATTTATATTGAGACCTTATAGTAACGTATGTCTATGGAATGTGCGGAAACTCAGAATTAATTAAGCTTTAAGCGATTAGGTTATATATCTGACGTCCACAAACGTGGACGTAAATTATCGGACAAACGGACGGAGATATCTCAAAATATCGAGCTATGCTTTGAATACGACGGAGTCTGTAAATGGGTTTATTACCCGGTGGTCACTCTTGAAATAAACAATATACGACAGCATAGAACTCAATCATTTGGGATTCCGAACTGCGATTGATTTATGTTTGTTTGTTTGTTTGTTTATTTCTTCGTGTTCGTATGTATCTTTTTGTGTGTGTTGCTTTGCTTGACTAGAATTTCACGTTGTACTTAAGCCTATACCACCATTGGGAACAGAAGGGAAAAAACACACCTCCTCCCGACTGACAACCAGAAATCTGACTGGCAAAAAACAATCAGAGGACAGGACATAAACTTATACTTATAATAATATAAACGGCAGTTTCGAACAACAAGCCACACATAAATTACTATTGCCATATGGTGGTCAATGATGGCACCCATCCTGTAAAAGTATATTCATATACACTGAATTGATCCGATAATATAAAACTAACTAATAGACAGAAGCTTATTTTTAATATACGAGTTTTTTAAAAAAAACGAGCCGCAAATTCAATTAATGGCCTTTTCGAGTAAACACAGAGGTCCATTGATTCCACTTGGTGGCGACATAGTTAAAATGATGTGGGTTTGTTAATTCTGATGTAGATCAAAAAGATGAGGTCAGGAGTGAAGATTCATCTCGTCTGCTTCTATTGAAAAGACAATGAACTAAGATCTCAATTAAAACAGTCGTTTATTGTAAATGTACACAAAGGAATTTCAACAGCCAGTTCGTTCATTTGATTTTTTGTGTTTTGTTTTGTCGAAGTCAGCTTGTCTTGAGGCCAATACACTCCTATCTATTTGTTCTCCGTAAATAGTGCACGATCTAGCGCAGCCATGGAGACCAAGCGTGTCAACCCATCTACACTATCTCGGGCTATTTTAATCGTCAAAACTTCTCTCTGTGTTAAGCAACAGGTTCATTTTGAAGAGAATAGGTTACGGATGAGGAGTTTATATAAGGTATACGCTTACCATGTAAGTAATAGAGTTTAAACCTCTCAGACAGATAACCGTGGATAGGGAAGCATCATATCCATTTCATACTTACATAATGGCATCGAGGAATGCAGACTTACAAAACATATAACCTCGCAGTTATTTAACGCTACAAATCATTCAACTTGTCTATTTGTCAAGAAATTTCATAGGCATTCGAGAAACTTTAAAAAAAACATAAGATATTATGGATAAACAACTTCTAGTATATTTCCGCCCCATCGTTTCGGCCAAGATGCTAAGACCGTTTCCAAGCAATGATTACAAACTCATTTGTTATCATTTTACGTTATTTCTAGGAACTTTCTGCCTGTTTCTTCTTTTTGTTACGATCCTGAAAGCACAAACTCTACATTTTAAAAGAAGAGAAATTCCACTGTGATGAATGAAACTATGGAAAGACAACTGCTTAAAAATTTGGGTTAACTCACTGAAATTTGCGTCGCCTAGCTTGTAATATGACCCCCCAAAAAGTACAAGCAATGAGGTGTGGGCTAATTTATCAATACACGACTGCTAATCGTTATCATGTTATAAAACATATCCACATAAAATATCTAAACGTTAATAGAAGCAAAAACTACACTTTATCTACTCGTGGACATGGACTAACAAAAACTAGTAATATTAATATAAAGCGTATATTTTATATACAAAAAAGGCACAGTAAACAAAACTACAATTGAGTTTAATGGACCGTGTAAAAATCTATAAAGGCAAAAAATAATTATAGCACAAATTGTGGGCTGATAAGTTATTTACATGGACACAGGTAGCCGCTGGACATGGCAGATGTACATTTCAAATGCAAAATGTAACAGTTGTCGACAGCAGTTCGACAATCAGCATAAATATTTTTTAGGTTTAGTGTATTGTTCAGTTATTTATTTCGTTTGTATGCTTGATTGGTCTTTTAAGTAGCATTGTACTTAAACCCCATTCTACGAAAAACATATAAATAGAAGGCATTTAAACCGCGGGTCGCGGGTATACAAGCGAGATCGCGGGTAGGTTTGTACGAGGTTTCTTCCCTATTTTCCACCATGCACCGACAATGCAAAATCGTCAGATAAGTGAAATACCCTTGAGTATGAAGTCAAATACCCATCAAATAAAGAAATAATTCAAACCGATAACTCTTTCGAAATTTGACGAGACGAATGATCTGACAACACTTGTGAGCAAATGCGTTTACAGATGATTTCAAGACGTTTGACGTCATTGTCAAATGTCTAAAGCGCCACTATGATCGCCCAACTTTGCTTGTGCTCTCTCTTTGCTTGGCGACTCAGCATTATTTGGTGGTAGCATGGTAAGAAAAATGCCTCATTATTATGTGTTCTTGTATTGGAAGGAAAATAAATTTCTTTCGAAATATACTTTTTTTTATAGATGCGTATTGTTATGACAAATATATATGTACAAGACTGTATTTAACTTATTTATGGTGAAATAAATATCATTTAATCAATCAATCAATTAATACAATAAAAATAAACACGTGTTCCTAGGTACAATGGCAATATCAGTATTATGTATCATAACTATCAAATCAAAACAAGTTGACACAACAAACCTGTACATTACAGCTTATTACGTAATGCATATTTTAATGGATGGACTAACTATAGGCCCGTTCACACGGCAACATTTAAACCGGTTTAAATACTAAAGTGGCTTTAAGACGGTTTGACGTAGTCCGTGTGAACGCACACTATGTGTTTTTAAGCCGGTTTAACTTCACCTACTTCATATGTGGCTTTGAGCCGGTTTCAACATTTAAACCAGCTTAAACTGTGAACCTACTCAACTTAAATGCACCGGGTAACAATAAACGCTGCACAACGTCACAATGACGTTGCTAAAGTTAAACTGGCTTAAACGTGTGAACGGACACAGCTCTGAGCCGGCTTAAAGCCAGTTAGGACAGTGGTCGTGTGAACGGTACCTTTTCAAAACTGGCTTAGAATTTAAACCGGTTTAGATTTAAGCTGGTTTAAAAAGTTGCCATGTGAACGGGCCTAAAGAGAAGGACATTTGATTGCCATAGAAAGCCCGAATGCTGCTGAATCGGTCCTCCAATCATATGACACTTCCTGGTGGTACCTAGGAGATGACTCAGAAGTCGAAGGCATGTCGTCTCTTTATCCACTTTCAACTACGGTTCACAAAGAACTCCAAGTTTGAAAAGGTTTTCAGACGATATCTATTTGTAAAGCTTTGGAAACTGTTTGGCACTGCTTACATTTGAAATTTAATATATGACGTAAAGTATGTAATGTGCTTTGCTTGTATAGGTTGGGTAATAGTGGTTAGTTCCAGTATGAACATCGAACTATTAAGTATCTGGGCCAGTGATTTTGTCTTCTTTTATAAAAGAGCTCAAACATATTTTCTGAAAGCTTATACTTTGGGCCATACTAGATATACATAGAAAATCCGGTTTATTTCGTTACAGTCGATTTTTGGCCGCAATTCTGCGGTATTGTACCTTTAAATATGTCAGAGCGGATTAAAGCAGGAAGGAGAAAGGTCGTTTCGACCGCCCCGAACTCTTAAAGGTCCTGCAGGGCCATGAAGAGTACAAACAATAAATATTTTTGGCTATAATATTCTGGATTTTTTCGAGTAAACGCACATAAACAGTCCAATAGCTCTCAAATATTTATATACATACTGTCAATAGTAGAGAAAAACGTTTTAGTTGCACTACGTTTTTATTAATCTATACTGGATTCAGCAAACTCAAGTTTCAACAGTGCGCCTTAATGCATATACCCAATACCACTGTGCGTTTGTATCAATCGGAATTCCTCGCAAGAATCCTATCAACAGTGTGAAATTTATATATTTTCTTATTTAAAATGATGCCAATGTATACATTTGGGAATTGTATATTTTCTGATGAAACCTAAGTCTGTTTTTAAGGATGCCAAAATGCAGATTGTATGTATAATTTATTTGTTCGTAACCTTGGAATTTTAACCCGTATTAAGGGACATTTCACTTGTAACACCAATCACCAGGCATATGAATGAACCAAACCGCCCTCGTTCGACACCATCGTACAATGACATGATACAACACCGGCAAATACACATACTATGTATAACTGTAAGATTGTTTGTTTGTTTGTTTGATAGGGGTTTTACGCCGTGTTTTTTTTGTTGTTTCACTTATATGATGGCATGTCGGCCAACTGTGTGAAGGAAATCCCCCTCAACAACACTGGCAACAGTCAAAAACGCCGTGGTGCAAGGACCGAACTAAAAACTCCACGCCACAACAATTAGCACAGAGAGCACCAGGACACAGGAAGCTCCCGCCAACCACCCGCTATAACAGTGAGCCAAAGCTTGGAATATTGTACCGACACAACGCAAATAATCCGGGTTATTGATGCCCCTTAGCTTTAAATTAGCAGAGATTCAACTGAAACCTCTAACCAACTACCAGAATAAGACATAAATGTGAGTAAATGAATGAAAAAAAAGCCATTGGAAAAACAAATTCACATGAAAATAGTATCATGTTTGAAAAATAAGTGGATCTGAGGTGCAATAAGAGAAGTTTTCCAGTATAGACCTAGCTGCAGAGATCACGGGTTGGTTTTAATGAGGTTTCTGCGCGATTTTCCAACATACATCGGTAAAGAAAAATAGTCATATAAGTGAAATACCCTTGAATACGACGTTAAACACCAGTGAAATAAATGAAAGATTAAGACTGATGATTAGAGTATTAACCTTAAGGTAAAATTAGGGTTACGGGGTAAGGTTAGGATGGTTGTACATTTATCTGTGTAGACAGACAGTCGATGTTAAGATAAAACTTACAATTTTATTTGATTCATTCAATACACAAAAATCGTGTTTGTCAAAAGTATCAAAGTTATCGTGTGAACAGTCGATGTTAAGATAAAACTTACAATTTTATTAGATTTATTCAGTACACAAAAATCGTGTTTGTCAAAAGTATCAAAGCTATCGTGTAAAATGGGATTTCACACAAATCCAAATAAATCAGTAAACAACAGCTCGACAGAAGTTCCCAGTATAAACAGCTGAAGACCGATTCTCACAATGCAAAAATCGAACCAGTGTTCATAAAGCGAGAGACTGTTCTGCGCATGCAGACCACTGTAGTTAATGACCCCACATGTCACGTGAGCGTCCACCTGTTTTGTGATTCAACTCACACCTGTCTGGCACGTAACAACTTGAAATGGACATGGTTAGATGGCAGAAAATGGAGCGCGTTCTGGCACATGATTGACAGACGATGACATGGATGTAGACATGCGCGCTGATGTAGCTTACACTCTAGGCCTAGTTGTACTGTATTTTCTCTATTTTGGGATTCTGAACCACTCAGAAATATTTTCTTTACAAACAGAACATTTAGCTGAATTTAAGCATGGTCTACTTTGTCCCAAGGAAACACAAGGTTAAATTCCAATTAACCTTTCCACAGTGATATTCATGACAAGGTTTATATCTATACTCTTTCTTGTCTGTCTGTTTGCCTATCTACTCTACGAGCATGATAACTTAGCGTCGCCTGGCTCTACTTACTCTTAACGAGTGGGAACAGGTGCAAGTCCCGACGCACCAAGTCATAATCGTTTCAGTTTTAGGGGTCACAGGTCAATGTCACAATAATGTAAAGGATAGCGTCTGCATTCTCGGGTGTTTTTGTGTTTTTCAATAGTATATAATAGTCTTACAATATCTTCTTCAAGAGGCATATATAAGTCGACACACTTAGAATAACCTGAGATATTATGGATATTATATTATGGAATAATAAAGTTGAATATCTATAATATCTTATGTTATTCTTAAGTCTTACAATTGTTTATAATTACAATCTATTTATTAAAGTCAGTGGAATTTATGGGGTTTTTTAATGAATTTAGTTTGAGACGGATGCAGTGGATTGGATCGACAGATCAACTTGAAATAGTTGATGAATGTGGCTTATTTAAATTAATTTTTTGCTGCTTCAAATCACGAGACACGGAAATATATCTATTTCCCGTAAAGTCTAGATAAATTCTGCTTCGTCACAATCTTTCTCTTTTGTTGCATGAATATAAGCCGGATATTGTCTGTGATGAGTCAATGTGATTTAACTAAATTAAACAATTGGACAGTGTTCAAAATCGTGTTCATCCAACATGCTCGATATTTTGAACATTGTTGTTTATTAATAATGCTCAACGACAATGGCACAAAGTTGATTTCCCCATTACAATTGATATAATACAAAAGTATAAAGCACACATTCACACGGTCTATCCTTTTTGTATGTGTTGGTTTAAAGACCAGAGAAACTCTTTGAAACTAATGATAACCGTTAACTTTTAACAATTTCTTCGGTAAACAATACCTTCTTTTCTTTCAGAGGCATATCGAAGTTGCGACACTAGATTACCTTTAGACTTTATGGATGACAACTTCTGGTTTATTTCCAGCGCAACGTTTCGATTCAGATGCTTAGACCGTTTTCAAGCAACATTGCATCTGCGTCGAAAACGTTGCACTGGAAATAAACTGGAAGTTGCCATCCATAAAGTCTAAAGTTACTCTAGGTAAACAATACAATCAAGTCAGGTAAAACGTCATCTTCTCGAGACCTTCGTGGCGATATGACAATAAGAGATTTGCGTAGGGAGGACGGTAAACGGTGGATGAAAAGTGAACTGTCTATTTGTAAAGCTTTCTAGAAGGTATAACTATCAATTATAGGCTATGTTTTAAATTACTGTTGAAAAAAAAATTGAACGAGACCAATAACCTGTCAAGATGTTCCTCCGAATGGTTTGGTTTGCTGATGGCTATGTTGTATTTGAGATTGTACTTAAAGGCGAGTATATAGAATCAGCTGTAGATTAAAAGTACGCATTAAATGTTTAAAAGTGAACAAACACTTGTAGTTGGAAACCAAACGGCTTTTTTGTTGAACTTGTGAGTCTTTAAGAGGTTAACTTAGTTAACTATCGGAATGTTCAATGCACAGTGTTGAAGTTAAAAGAACAAACATGCCACCTGGAATCATTGAAAACTTTATAACAGAAGACACACAGGGTTAGAGTGTCACTTGATTAAGCTGTGGAGGTGCATCTGACTACTTGTTTGCAAATGGAAGGATCGGCCAATTACTGTTGATTGTTTGGCGAAGTTCAACCTTCTCTGTTGTTGTTGTTTTGGTGCTTTTTTCGTGACACATTATTCAAAAGTCATAACAAATTCAATGCTTCAAACAAGGTTACAAATCCACGTTTAGTTTAAATATACCATATTTATAATGTAGATATATCATAAACGTGTGTTATATTGTTAAAGTGTACCTTGCGTGTGTTTTACTTTAGGTCCTTTAGGCCTACTTAATTAGTATTTTGATACTCATTAAAAGAAGACTGACTCATTGACTAATTGGTTGATGTTTAACTCCATGCTCAGGGTTATTAAACTTATACGACGGCGGTATATTCTAATAGTGGTCAGCAACACTAACACATCTTTGTGCGAAGTAACTTTAGGAGGTAGTTCTGCATGTTTGAAAAATAATGTTCCCCCAGCTCTTGAAACAAACGCTCCTAGCCAGAGGGCAAACTGGCTTAGTGTACTGCCAAACACTGTAAATGTAAAATTATTAAGAGTTATGTTCAGATACTACAATTCTAAGTTGTATTGTGTTAAAAACTTAACACTGTTGGGTTTATGAAAACAAGACATTGTCACAACAACGACATAAATAGAAAGACAGACACAAGACGGCTAAATTTAATCAATCGATCGATCGTTCGGTTGCCCAACAAATCGACGAATGATTAATCCGCAAAAAACTTACATGTAAAAACAATTGCTCGGCCCTTATTTATTGATCACATCGACAAGAATATAGATCAGCTCTGTCTTACATGCTTAACCCATGCTACGGCTGCAAGTTATTGGCTTACTCAAAAATAATGTGGTTTAACGTGGGGGACGTGACTTTATCGTCATGCCACCATGATGAAATTTAAAGTTATCCAAACGTTTTCATTGACACTGGACGTCAGTAATGGGTCGTTCGTGCTCCCCGTAATTTACTTTTCGGAAGCACTAGCCTTTTTTTGTCTCTGTGTTTTGACAACCTTTAAACTTACACCTATATTTGAATGGAATCCGAAACCAGCCATCTTTTCTGGACATTTCGGAAATAAACTCTGAACTCATCAAGAAACTATGGCCCACGAGCTATTTTCGCATGCAGTAAAGTTTGTTCTATTATACGGTTATAGTTTTCAAAGTAATTTACATAATTGTCCTTTTCTCAATGAAATTGGTGCAATTCACTAATGCGCCGGAATTCGACCCGACGAAGTCTACTCGTTCATAAATGCTATTTGACCAATGGTATAGACCGTGTAGCACTGTCATATTGACAACCTACACACTTTCCATATTCTTACTGAAAACAAAACATACACATCAAACATTTATATATGTGTTAGAATTCCTGTTAAGATGTGCAATGCTTGAGTTTATGAGAAAAACATTGTCTAACAAAAGACATAGATCTTACTTATGGAACTAATTCATTTTGGAGAAAAATACTGAGCAGCTTTTATTTAATTTTGATTTAAGCGTAACTTATAATTGCTGAATATATTAGAGCAAGGAATATTATCCAATACATCTACGAGTTTTATCATAATGCCATTGACATAATCTCCACACCATGATTACTCATTATGCACGGCATAATTTGACGTCTGTATTAGTCGCCTGGGTTATAAAGAACGTTTATATTACGATGTTAAAAGTATATTAATGACGTAAGATTTAAACAGCAGCACATTCTGGATAAGAGCGAATTAATTTAACACGCAGATGTACTAATGAGCTTTTCCACCAACATATTTGTTCGGTTCTATTATGTTTAAAGCTAGTGTATCCAGAGCATTTCACTTATATGGCGGAAGTATACAATACCAGTTTATTATTGAAAGGGGAAAGGTATTATCGCAAGGGAAAAAACATTCTGATTAATCAAGTGAAGTTGTAAACTAAGAAGATGGTAAAATAAACTTACAACGAAAGGCACAAGTTACTTATCTACTTATATATGACGGGTGTGCGCTCTTTGTGTTGAAAGCTATACAGGGAAGCCAAATGGAAACAGTCTGGTCTCACCAGTTAACTTCTCCATGTATTGATGCATTCGTTCATATAGAACGACTCGCGTTCCACCAACTTACATATTGTGGCCCTACAAAGGATTGACTGTATAGCAATTAAATATATCAAACTAAATTTGATTCCAAATGCATTAATTTAAATAATGAAATTCAAATTCAAATATCTACAGCGGTACAATGAATATGCATTGTTAATCGGAAGCCATGTTAAACGATGTGGTACATATACATACAATTATGTTAATTTAGCAGCAAATTGTATTAACATATACCGTGTGCATGACATAATTTTGCATGATAGCCTAACGTTACATTGTGATGTTTAAGATCGATTTGTATAGGCGCATGGTCTACTTTGAAGCGATCATTCAGTAAAAGTGTGAATCTATATATACACAGGACTGGAGTGTTTTAAATGGGTACGTCACGGTCCATTAATTCAATGTTCTTATAAGCTACACGAAAAGTATATCATAATGTAGAAAACAGGTTAATTATAATAACATAGCTGAAAACCTATGGCTGCATAAAATGTGCAAGTATATGCTGCTAAAATTATTGCAAAACACCTGCAAAACTTAAACATGCAAAACGTTAAACTGTATTGAAATAGAGGCCAAATAGAATAAAAACACATCTTCAAAAGAGGTGCATGCAGTTTGTTCAAAATAGCGTATCCAGTCCACGAAAGGAACTTTGCGAATACTGTACAGTTGTATACCACGCATGTCATTTTATACTTGCATGAACTATATACGCATCGAACAAAGAACGAAAACACACTTCAAAGTTTAAGATTAAAGATCCCCTAAATAAACACTACTTAAATTATATTTATAACGCCAATACAGACGTGAATTGTTATCATTATAAAAGTTTAAAACTAGAAATCATACTATTCAACAGACAATATCATATGTAGTATATGCTTATATGGATAATGCACACCCCTTCTCCCCATTTCTCGCATTCGTTACTGTTACTGAATTGACTTCACTCAAATTTTAACCGGAGACACCTAAAGATAATACTAGCCAGAATAGCAATACAAATAGCTTCTAACACATTGTTGACTGGAGTACATAACAGATAGTGTGGAGCTTATATTCGGTGGACAAGTATCAACTTTAATTAATTCCTATAAATTATTTGCCATAAGAATAAAAGATTATATTAAAAAAAGTAACGTTATATAACAAAGTGCTTACCTGTTTGCGTGGGCGACACCTGTCCAAAAGCCACAGAGAAACAACATGTCACACAAACAAATAAAAACATTCCAACAGTCTTGATGAATAAATCCATGTTACAAAAGAATTGTGTGTTTTAATGAGGTCTTAGCTAACAGCCAGCTGCCTGTGTCATGTCATTGAAGTCGCGTAATCCCTAAGATAATCCAGGCGGAGAGGGAACAGCTAGCTAAAAGGTATAATCTCCGCTTGTCCCCCTCGTATAACGATTGAAACTATGTCGATAGCCTAATTGGTTATGAGCAAACTAGTAAAAACTTTGCAAGAATAATTGGAAAGGATTATATATATATCATCTATATATCTATTTGCCAGTTAAACAGCATACAACAATTAATGCCCGTGACCAATTGAGCTTAACGAAGACGCGTATAAATATGACTCGAATATAAATGTACGAGATGGGCTCCGTTAGAAAATTAACGAACTCCCAACTTATTTCCCAAAGTGTTCAGGCGTAGATTCTTGACAGAGCTGTGTCCTGCACATTTGAGTTGTTGACTGTTTTCCACACGACAGGTCGCGGGTAAATAGCGAATAAGATAGCACAAACACGCTCGGTAGACAATGAAATGAGACGCGTCTGACGAGGCAACCTAAAGCCGAGACGAGCCAGAAACAGAAAGCCACCGTAACTGAACCGAATCTATAACAGCTTATCAGTTAACAACGACCTGTACACCCAGCTATGAAGTAAATGCACCAATTAAATCACTTCTATTAAAAGGAAAAATAGCTGCCTCGAGGAATTAAAGCTACCGGTGTTCACACGGATATACTTTTAACCTCGGCGAATTTCGTTAATACCTAATGCGAGCCGAGGAGGTGGAGCTAGAACTAAAACGAGTAAATTTCACCTCTGACATAGGCTGTAAATAGAACGGCGACAAACAACCTATAGTCAATGTATTGAAAATTGTACCAATGTCGTAATAGGCGTAGCATTAAAGTTAATATTTACCTACAAATAGGATTGCTTTTTCTTTTAACATAATTGAAAGTTATGTTGATTAACCTCATGCGTAATAGCTAGAGCTCAGCCAATCGCGTCACAGAGCATTCTGGAAGGAAGCGGGCTGGTATATCAGATATGAACGAAAGACTATCCTTAATATTATTAGTTCACCTAATTTATGAAATTTAATTAAGAAATGCGTGTCCGAAAATGAAAAAGTTTCGGATTCACTATAGTAGCATTTTGTGTTGTATATTAATAGACATCCGCACTATATAAGCGTAAAGGACCTTTCTACACAGTATATACAGTATGTTTTCAACGACCTAAAACAATTTTTAAAAAGGTTCGAAGACATACATATAATAATAATTGCAGTCAAGTGCGAAATGTACAATTCGCATCTCAAGCGGTGTATTACTTCCTTTATAATCATAAGTAGGCCTACTGGTGGCAAAACAATGCAGATCCCCTCCCCCATGGTAATATAATCCAATTGATGGGAAGTTAAATAGAACATAATTATTTAATTCTACTTCAGAGTGGCTTCTGATGTGGAAATACTACCTTTTCAAGAAAAAAAAATTCCCAAAGCTGTTTAAATTTACAGAAAAAACCGCCCATAGCGGAGGGTGGGTTGGTGGGTTGATTGATTGATTGATTGATTGACAAGACAGCGAAAGCAGCCACACTGACACAACCAAATATTCACTTCGAGTGTTGACTTTTTCTTAAAGATAATTTGCCTCCATTGTTAGGTGTGACAGTATGATTATGACATTGAAACTACTTCATGCCCTCAACCTGAGGTTAAGTTCCATTCTGATCGAATGAAGGCATTTTGAATTAAGTCACGCCATACAGAAGATGAAGATCAAGTGCTTTGCAAAATCCTTGCCGTAAATACCCCGTCGGGTGTAGGCCTACGGCAATCAGAATGGTCCTATGAGGTCACAGTATGGAAAAGGTCACCCCGCCACGTGTGTTTAGTATAATGTCTTCCGCAGTGCGAGCGTGACCTTCCATTATATAACAAAGCCTTTTGCCACCTTTAAGCTTCATGCTACTTCAGTAAATGTTGAGTATATTTGCTTAGCACTGTTTATATCGAGTGTAGTTAACGTGCACAAACACGAGTGTGTCTAGTTCAAGCCTTTCCTGGTTTTCATGACTAAATAGTGTACCATGAAAATAACGAGAACAATTTGTAAAAGAATGAGTGTGTTTGATTTTGAATCTACACTGTACTCAATGTCATTTCACTTACATGGCGGCGTGCTACATTCAACAACACTGGCACACTAGACTATACCGGACACCAATCACGACACAACAACACATCGACTTCCTGATTACCAGTACAGCTCAGAGAGCACCAGGACACAGACAGCCACACACCTAGCTGTTAGAATGGTGTGAAATCTTGTATTCAAGAAATTGCCACTAATTATAATGACAAACTGATCAATTAAGCTCGGGGTTATATAATCTGAAATACTACACAATAAACCGAAACATTGTGTCATGAGCGCACAAACCCATGGGTTTTCCCCCAGCCAGAGTTGTATCCATTCAGTATATGGACTGTTGACGAAACTATTCTTCATATAATTATTACGTTCTAAGCGTCCACGTATGCATGAGGGGCAGTATAGTTTGCGTCCTGTGGTGTGGCCACAACTAAAGGACATCAGGAGGTCGATCTGTAAGGGTGTCATGTTTTCTGTCGTAGGCCATCCTTGTTTGAGACCAGTGACGTTAAGAATGATTTCTTCTACCTACATAAAGGGCCATCATATGAGTGAAATTGCCTTAATAAATACGACACATAAAGCCCACTCAATCAACCAAACACACAAACAGTTTGAGTGAGGGAGAGCTCCTCCATCCTCCCTACTCCTCCATCCTTCCTACTCCTCAATCCTCCCTATTCCTCCACCCTCCCTACTCCTCCATTCTCCCTACTCCTCCATCCTTCCTACTCCTCAATCCTCCCTATTCCTCCATCCTTCGTACTCCTCTATCCTTCATATTCCCCAATCCTCCCTATTCCTCCATCTTTCCTACTCCTCCATCCTTCCTACTCCTCCATCCTCCCTATTCCTCCATCCTTCCTACTCCTCCATCCTCCCTACTCCTCCATCCTCCCTACTCCTCCATCTTCCCTACTCCTCCATCCTCCCTCCCTATTCCTCCATCCTCCCTACTCTTCGTTCCTTCCTACTCCTCCATCCTCCCTTCTCCTCCCTCTACCTTTCTGTACCTGAGTTTTTGGCAGAAACAGGGCAAGGTTTTTACCCCGAGGTGAACGGGGTCTACATCTTACTCACTCTCTTGTTGGCGCTTTTGTTGTGGTTGTTGTTGATGTAACACTAACTAAATGGACTATTTCTCTGTCAATAATGTTAGGATTGTTCTGAAAATTGAGCAATATATACCTGATAGTACTACGCAAGTCATAATGGAGCCGGAATTTTCAATTTTACCATGGTTTTCTTAAAAAGCGATTTTATAAATGCATACAGCACAAATGTCAAGCCTTTGAGGCATGTATTATTAACAAATGCCTCAACACCTCGACATTTGTGCCTTCAGCCACAAGATTCGTATTTGCAGCAGGCCACGGGGTATGTCTCGCATTGCAGACTTGTTTCTGTTTCAGTGGATGTGCACTAGTTTGAATAACGCGAAATTCCTTCTCACATTAGGGCCTAAGCATATAAATCGTAATAATATTATTTCAGCAAATTATAAAACCTACATACGAGGTTAGTAAGTATGTTATCATTTTACCAGAATGGAATAAACTTTGTTTTGCTAGATATTTAAAAGCTATCATATTTCAATAGTTTTGCTTACATCTGTGGCATGCGTAGATGACATAATAAAGTTGTAATCAAAACATGTATAGCTTTCACGAGAAAACTAGACTTGAAAAAAAAAACGTTTTCTGGGTCGGTTTTCGCTATATTTGTCAAAACATGTCAATGTGGGCAAACACTATGCATGTAACCAATTGAGGAATGTTCAACAAAAACATTTTCATACCGTACATAATGAACAAACCAGTAGACATTGTTTATTGTTTAACCAAAAAGGTGCGAATTTTTAAACTCAAGGTTTAAATGGATATATACAAACGCGAGGGTTGACACGCACTAAAGTCACATACACACCCAAAATTGGATTTTTCAACTAATTCCGTTTGCTTTGATTTTTACAAGATTAAATGTTTGTTCAGAAATTAAAACAGTCACGTTAAAATAAAATTATTCATTGGGTACAAAACTTGTACGGACCAAGAGAAATCTAGCAGTTATTCGAATTTAAGACTAAGAGGGCTGGCCATATTTGCTCACAATGACTTTGATCCAGCCGCGGTGAATGGCCTTGTTTGTAACGAGCCAACATTTTCAGAGGTGCGTTTGTGCTATCCGTGCATATCTCCTTATTTGGAAAATAATTTATGCAGATGACATGTTGTCAAAT
>JAVFBZ010138789.1:0-12614 GCA_032466195.1 Katharina tunicata
ATATTACAAAAATCAATTCGTAACAAAATATTTTGAAAACAAGTTGGTATCGTTTCTTTTGGACACTAGTGTATAATGAAATTGATACTTTTTTTATTTGTATAGACCACTGTATTTTGTTGAACTTTCGGGCTAGATAACACTGTGGACAGAACGATCCGTCACAACCAACACATTTATCAGTTAAATTCAAGCTCAGGTGAATTGATTCAATTTCATGGCCGCGTTTTTCTTTGCAAACCCGTTTTTTGTTGTTGATTCAATATTTACTCTTGTGTGTAGAAAACGGTCATTTATTATATCTCAACGGATACAAGATTGAAACCAACCTAATCATCGTTCCTGATTTTTTGTTCTCAAACGTTTCTGGTGATCAATCAATCAATTGTCTCTTTATTTTGTCAACATGTATTTGTTTAATTTCAACAATCGAATCTCGCGCAGGATATCTGATAACATCCACAAGGCGTGCGTTTGTGAATACTCACAGCAAAAATTTTCCTCTAACGTTATCGATTTTGTGGATACAACCTTCAATATTTCATTGCAACGCACATTTATTAGCTCAATACCCACTATTGAAATGTTAAATATACAGGAGTTCTTCATTAGCGTCAGACGGATACATACGGTACATATAAATAGATTACATAAATTAAAATATCATATTTGTATATATATCTAGCAATAATAACATAGACTGTAAATAATACATAAGTTTCTTAAGGAATAGTGTGATAACAAATAATTCAAATTGAAAGTTCCAATTCTAGTACCAATTTCTGCACAATTCAATATCACAATATAAAATCTTCATTTATCTTATTTATTGTCTGTCCGGTAGACCAACGAAATATTTACTCGATGTGACAGATAATTTATTTCTTATTCTGTCCTAATCAAATGTCTTAATTAATTGACATGATTACCATTTCTTGTAGACAAGATCAAGCAACAAGGTTAGTACAGCGTTGTCAAGACAAATGTCGTTCAATTGCTAATCACCTGGGTGAAGTGTCTTGCTTCGTACTACCTAATAAACATACCGGGAATTCCCTACTGTTGAATAAGCTCCATGCATACTCTTTGGCACAACCATACTATTATTATTATTATGAAATTTACGAAATGTGTTTTCTCAAGTGAACAAGCAACTATCCGCCATTAAATGATTGGAATTGTTGATGAAAATCAATATTTTGGAACGTGAAACCAATAATATGTTGTAGTTTGGCGTTGACATAAATTAAATTAACCTGTTCATCGACAGGTTATTGTCTTTGGTCATTCAAAACATCTTTGACATAGTTAAATATTTTCGAGGGCAACTAAATCTAGTGTATGTTAAACTGCAAATCTAACAGCTTCCAGAGTGCGCTGTAGTGTAAGTTCACCCCAAAAAATACATATAATTTGTTTTAAAAATCTGGGGAGAATGGAGTGTTCATATTGGGCAAAATGAAAAGACATTTGATTGACTGATAACATAAAACTATATGAAATACAGAAATAAACGTTGATTAAGTTGATTTCAGCCTTGTAACACGAGTAGTGGGTAAATCAGCTTCAATACTGTCTATAGGTCAGCGTAAATACAATGGACAACAGTACAAATGAATCAAATTCACCAGTAATTGAATTATACCGATAAAAATGTAGATATTGATCGAGTGTTACAGATCTGTAGATAAGTTCAACTGCAAACAGTTTGGCCTGGAATTAAAAGGAATTTAAAAAAAAAATCAGTAATAGTTGCTCTTTCTGTGTGTTACAGGCCCACGAATAATGAAATGTCGCATATTTGTTAAAAAATAATTGGTGACAGTTTGAAATAAGTTATTCTCGATTATAAGGGTAAGTACATAAACTTGTTATTGAATGATCAAACAAATTTATGCAGTCAATTTTGTATGACATTATAGATAGAATGACAAAAATACAATCAGTGGAGCTAAGCCGAAAAATCATTTTCACATTTTGCAGAGCCCTTTCCAAAAACCTACTCATGTCTGGTTTATTTATCCTATCGGTTAAATGGACGACAAACGTTGCTATGCACGATACCATCTTTCCAGGGAAGGATTGAGAAAAAAAATGAAACCAGTCCGTCTACAGATTCCTCCCATACCAGACGACCATTACAAGTTGATTACCTGTGGGTGCGGTGGTCTCCTTCTGTTTGCAATTCAGCCTTGAATAAAAGACGTGATTTTATTCATAGACATATAAACTACCTCAAATCTGAAAAAAATTGCGTCAATTAACAAAAAAAATAAAACGTTGATTAGCTTAATTTCTGTCTTATATTTGTTGTGGTATACTAAATACTTTATTGTTTTCTGCAGGCCAGGGTCAATCAACAAAAACATGGAGAGTTTGTGTAGAAAAAAAAGACAGTTACGGAATTAAATTAATTCAACCGAGCTTGAACTGAAATGTTTGTCTGGGGATTATCGCAGTTGGCCCTGGAGTTCCACGAGAATCATTTGGGTCGAAAAAAACAAAAACAATTCAATCTGCCGATATGTTTTCGTTTTCCAATTTTTCATCCCATATAGAGTAATTCTCTCTTCTACCCTGAATACTGAATTGGCTATGATGTTTTGTGACCGGTTTAAACATATTAACCTTCCTGGAAATTTGAACAGGCAACATTGACAAACATCTTAACGTCTACTTGAAGAACTCTCGTCGTGGTATATTTAGGTTTCCATGTCTATTGTAAATAGACGACAGGCCATGAAACATATCCAATGTTCACACAAGTGTTTGATGACCGGGCAGGACAATTGTCATCTTTGCAATTTCGCATGAAAATGTTTTAACAATGTTCTTACGTATTCGATTTTGTGGATACAACCTTAAATATTTTATTTGCAACACACGTGTATTAGCTCAATACGCTCAATTGAAATGTTAAATAAACAGAGTGTTTCATCAGCGTCAGACAAATAGATTACTTAAATTAAATTATCAAATTTGTAGATATATATAGTAATTAGTAATAACATACCACTCAAAATAATACAGAAGTTTTTTAAGGAATAGTGTGATAACAATTCATTCAAATCAAAAGTTCCAGAAAATAAAATTATTAAGCAGTTATCTATATGTAGTTATTCTCATAAAACCTTTCTAGTACCAATTGCTTTACAATACAATATCACAATATCAAAAATTCATTTGTCTGGCTGTTAGACGACTGAAATATTTACTCGATGAAACAGATACTTTCAGAAACTCGATCTGATCTGTGTTGTATGATCTATTATTGATGAGATTGACGTAGTTACGCCAGGATGCACTCAAGTGTTAAATACAGCTTCTAAAGTGCTATTTTGACACTTTGGAAGAGCGCGAGCAATGACTGCACTTTGAGTGTTCAACTGACACTTTATGAAGTTTTACACCTTAAGTGTTACTTCAGCACTTAATTAAGCGTTGCTGTTGAAACACTTACAGTGTTGAAATTATAACACTTAAGGGTTGAAGCACTGTTCAAGAGATTTTCCAGTACTCAATGAAGGGTTTAAATTCTTGCCCTTTGCAAGGTTATATCTTAACACTTAAGAAAGAGCTAAACCATAATCCAATAAAGGTATTGAGGATAGATCAATCCTAATAAGAACGTTCTCATGTGACGCTTGATGACCAAACCAGTGTTATAATTAGGAAGAACTACGAACGTCTCTTCTGTTTAAACTCGTTATACGGTCTATAATTTTGAAATAGTTTTGTAAATATCCCATTGCATGCATGGATGAAGGAAAGCAAACTCTTATTGAGACTTCGTACATATTAATTTATCGAAAAATCTAAAATATAAGCTAGATATTTACAAAAATCAGCTGCACATTATCATACAAAATATTTAAGTTGTAGAGTCTAAATCTCAAAGTTTCTAACATGTTTAATACAAGTGCAACTAGTGAATTTAAAAAACTACTTGTAGCTACTTCACACCAAACTGCTTCTTCTCTCTTTCTCTTTAACATCCATGAATTTGACTTGTTCTTCGGCAGGTTATTGTCGTTGGTCATTCAAAATAACTTATCTTTTACATAGTTCAAACATTTCCGAAGGTGACCAAGAGTTCTCTTAATTTATAAGACTTCAATTATACTCATGGAGTTAAAATATGAGATAGAAGTCAATGTTGAAGCTAGTGTATGTTCAACTGTACATCTAACAGCTCCCGTGGTGCGTTGTTGTGTAAGTTCACAAAAAAACATACATACGCTATATAATTTGTTCAATAAACCTGGCCAGAATGAAGTGATTATATATTGGGCAAAATGGAACGACATTTGATTGAATGAGAACTTAAATTTATGTGAAAAACAGAAAGGAAAGAGATTTGATTAGGTGGATGTCAGCCTTGTTTTACGAGTTGTGTATTAAGCAGCTTCAATATTGTCTTCAGGTCAGCGTAAATACAAAATCAACATCACCAGTGCTTTAATTAGGGTGATAAATATGTGGATATTGATGAATGTATGTCCAACTGCAAACAAGTTTTGGCCTAAAATGAAAAAAAAAAATCGGTTATAGTTGCTCTTTCTGCGCTGTTATCCAGTACGTCCCACGAATTATGAAAAGATGCATATTTGTAAAAAAATAATTGGTGGCAGTTTCAAATAAGTTTTACTCGAGTGTAAGTACATTTATTATATGATCAAACTAATTAATGCAGTCAATTCGGTACGACAGAATACATATCATGACAAAAGTACAATCAGTAATGCTGGACCGAAAAATCATTTTAACTATAGATTGCTGTGCCCTTTCTAAAATCCTATTCATGTCTGGTTTATTTATCCTATCGGTAAAATGGACACGATAAGCTGCCATAAACGATAACAGGAGTGGGAATATTTAGAAGTTAGATCAGTCCGTATACAGATCCCTCCCATACCAGATGATCATTACCACTGATTACCTCTGATTTTGATGGTGGAATCCTCTTGTTCCTTCTGGTTGTAATTCAGTCTTATCCAATATCCTTGCAAATATTTGATACCAACAAAATACTGGCTGTCATGCAAATACATGCTGCAAATAAATAGTCTTGGAATTTCCAGCAGATCAACAGTACCCGTACTAGTCCCTTACACTGATTATTATATCGTTAATGGTTTGTTAAAATCGAAGGAATCTGTTATCTATATGTAGTATGACAAACCTTATATAAAAGAACGATTTAGACCTTATTATCTGATAATTGATTTTGATGGACACACGATGATTCTTTTCAAATCTAAGAATGTATTGAGTCCATCCATGTAGTTTTCAATCTGAGCAGTCGCTTTATACTAAGATTGTTGTCAACTATTGGCAACTATTTTTTTTGTAGAAGTAGATTGTAACGGTCTAGTTCTCACCTCAAGCAAGAAATTTAGTCAACATTGTCTTCTCAAAGAAAATATATGTTTCATGTCGAGCAAATGTGACTGCCAGCGAAAATACGTAAAGCTCTTCAAGACATATCAACAGTTTATTATGGATCTTTCTGTACAACAAAGCTACCAACTACCATTGAGGTGTTAAAGTAGAGTAAGAATTGCAAAGAAGGCTAATAAATTCTTTTGGACTTTTGAAAAAAATCCAAATACGTGTACATATTTTCTTCTTCTGCAAGTCTTACGTTCACCTAAAAAACATGTTTGTAACAAATTGCCCAACTGTAACAATTTTGCAAAAAGTATACCAGTATGACTAAATTACAAAACCCACACTTTTTATGTATTTCAATTCAGACTATACAAACGTGAATGCTAAGAACTGCTCTTGTCCAAGACCGTCTTCAGAATGAACATTTAGTCGATGTGACAAGCAATTGAAGCAATTTCGTCTTGAAGGGATCCGATTGCTATACGTTGGATGATCAATTATTGCTGAGATAGACTGAATAATGCTACAATTATGTCAGTTGTCGATTTATGTGTTTATCAAACCTCGAAATCTTTCCCCATAGTGAGCAGTTTTTATTAACAGGATATATCATAAAGTATTTCCATGTCCAAATTTGTGACAGCAGTCGTCTGGTTACCAAAGACTCAGCGGCCCATAAATATATCGTCCGATTAATGTGTTACTCAGTAGACCCCGTAAATATATCAACCCGGTGTAATATACTGGTACCTGTCATTCGTTACATTGTGTTGTCAACTTTCAGCCAATATAAATATTATGTATTCGATTTTTCTGAAATTGAGTAAGAATTCCATTCATAAAAAATCAATTGACCATGTTGGATCAAATATTTCATCTTCAATTTAATATTGACTCTAAAGTTAAATTGTTAAATAACAGCAAATATAAATTTTGCTCGTGTACAAAAATGCCTACAGTATGTGAAAAGATGCTCTAACGAGACTCGACTGTTGATGTAAACGAATTGGATGAGGACAAAATAAAGATGCATTGACTGATTGATCACAAAAAGCATCTGAAACAAAAAAGCAGGAGCGATGATTAGCTTGATTTCAATCTGGTATCCGCTGTGATGTAATAAATGGACCAATGTTGTCTTCAGACCAAAGTAAATACTGTGTGAACAAAAAATGGACAGTTTCTTAAGACACAGACAGCTTCAACTGAATTAATTCATCAGCTTGAATTTAACTGATAAATCTGTTGATTTTGATAGATGGTCCTATCGAATGACATAGGTGGCTGAAGAGGCTCGATCTAACTGATGTCGGAAATGAAAGCAATAATAATATCCTGCAAATATTTTCTCCCTCTTTTTTTGCAACGTTTTTCTCGTAATATTGGAAATCTTGATTAAAATCGATCACCAAACAGTTATTCCTGCGATTACCGACGAAATATTTCTGACGGAATGGCAGATGGCTCGGTTCCACGATTCTAAGATAAGCAGTGACAAGTATTGAACAATTTAACTTAATTTTCTCGTTATAATACAATTGTCATCGTATCAGACACTCTTTCAAATCATTATTAATAAATAATCCGATGAATAATCGGGGATGATAATAACAGCCATTATCCATTTTGGTGATATAAATTGTTTTAGGAAAAACCCTTTCCGACCACTGATTTTAACTCTCACGTCACTCGGGTGTTAACACGAACCAACTGGTTGAGGGCAACACAACGAACGATACATTCCCTTGGTTAAGCCCCACATCTGCTTGAAATAAAGTAGCAACTTTGATTAGCTTGTTTTCAATCTTGTATAAAAGACGTGATGTTATTCATAACCTAAAATCTGAAAAACTGTCTTAAACAGCAAAAAACTGGACCGTAGATGAGGTTAATTTTAAGCTTATATCATCTTTTGACATATACTAAATACTTCGCTGTTGTCTGCAGCCCAGGGTCAATCAACAACAAAAAAAAAGGGAGAGTTTGTGAAAACCTTTACAGTTATGCAACTAGATTAACTCACTCGGGCTTGAACTGATAAATCTGTTTATTTTGATGGATTGACCGGTGTATTGTCGTAGTGAGCTCCACAAGAAACATTTGGGTAAAAAAAAAACAGTTCAATATGCCGATATGTTTTCGTTTTTCACATTTTGGATTTCAGTGAGCAGTGATCTCTGCTATGGTAATTCTTTTTCTACCCGGAAATACTGAATTGGCTCTGATGCCTTGTGGTGGGTTTGAACGTCTTATAAGAAATTTTATCAGAAATTTTAAGCAGGCAACATGATTTTCAAGACAAACACGTTATTTTTTACTCGGCGAACACAGTTCGTGGTATATCAAGGTTTCCCTGCCGTCTATTGGCCATGGGAATATACCGAATGTTCACTCATGATTTTGTCGGCGAGGCAGGGCAACTGTCATGTCTGTATCATCCCCTGTGATGTTTTAAGTAAAGCAAAATATCATGTACCTGAATTGAAATGAATCTAGTGAAATCTTTTGCATCACACGACGTGATTTACAGGGTTACAATACATTCATCTCGTGAATAGCTTTTGCTGCTTGAACGTTGATGGCGGCAGTGGTATATAATAATGTGAATATTTTGTTACATGAATAGGTTTGATGGGTTATCTATAAACACCTCATATCACGCCAATTGCTATTTGTCTTCCATGCTGTAACTAACGGTGTGCATCTGTGCATAACATATGCGAACATAAGTTTGGCAAAAGTAGGTAAATAATACTTCATACTGTTTACAGTGACGAATTACTGCAATTTTGCCTAGCTTTTGATTTTGCCCTATACCTAATGCTTTCCATTGTATTTGGGTTTGAAATGATGATTGAAGACTCGTTGAAAAAATCGGGATTGTTTAACAAATTTAAAGGTGTCACTATCATTAAGTCGTCACAGCAAAACTTGTTCCAAGGCGTGAAAAGATAACAAAAAAAAAAGAATAGAGAAAAAAGAGAATCTATTAACTTGATTGTTAACAAAATGAAATAAAATGCCGGTAACGTGGTCTGGTTTATTTCAATCCTGTATCATGTTATGCAAGAAATGGCTCAATCTTATCTTCAGACCAGAGTAAATACTGTGTCAACAAAAAATGGGCAGTTTCGGATATATATATCTAAAAAAATATCTATAAATATCTTAAATCTAACTGATGAATTTGCTGATTTGATGGATGGTCCTAGCGAGTGTTGCAGCTCCCACAAGAAGTTCAAGGAGGTACACTTCGGTCTGAAAATAAATGATAATGTAATCCGGAAGGTATTTAAAAGAAATTTACATTAATTCACCTGGCATTTATATGTATATGTTTAATTAGTAAAGGGAAATGTATGCGTCCAAATTGCTATGATTGGATATGGTAGTACAAAAGTTGTATTCAAGAACAATTTGAAACATTTTAAAGAGATAGGGTTTTAAGCCGGATAAGCGATTAGCACGCTACACCAAAATCATTAGCGAATAAACATATACATTTCAAAATGTTGAAGCAATCATATAACAAAAGGTTCTGAACAACGAATTTTATGCATTTTCTTATTAATTATCTGTGTTAAATTATGAGTCACAATTAAATTGACTTAATTGCCTCAGCTTATATAGCATAGAGTTTGGAAACATTCCTTTGGTGGTGCACGTGGTTTGTTTCTAGGAGAGCCATGTTATGAGTTGATTTTCCATAGTATATACCAGTTTAAGTTAATAAGCCAATCTAAAATTTAGTTTTCTTTCGTCACCTTACCAAATAATCCTGAATATAATGAACTGCATCGACTGTTGAAGCACTGGGTGGTTTACGATGGATAACTGGTGTTTTGAATGACACTTTAATTGGTTAAGAGCTGGAATCGCTGGAAAATTGGACCAAAGGTTGACTGACCGTGATCTGGGATGAGATGGCCATATCTGTGCATGCCGCTCGGCAATATCTTGTCAGTCAAAGACAAATTTCATTATATCCAATGATAACCTCGTATTAAATGCTATGTACGATACAATTCTTCCAGGAAAGGACCGGGAATATTTAAAAGTCAGATTAGTCCGTCTACAGATTTCTCCCATACCAGACAACCATTACCACTGATTACCTCTGAGTGGGATGGTGGGATCGTCTTTTCCCTTTTGTTTGCAATTCAGCCTTAACCAATATCCCTGCAAATATTTGATACCAACAAAATACTGGCTGTCATGCAAATAAATGCGGCACATAAATAGTGATGGAAATTCATGCAGATAAACAGTTAGCAGTTCCACTGATTATTTGGTCGTTAATGGTTTGTTAGAACTGAATGAATCAGTTATATACGTGGAATGACACGATTTTGGCTTGTTATCTGATAATAAAGGTTCGACACACACAAGCTTGATTGATTGATTGGTGTTTAACGCTGTGTTCAAGGGTATTTCACTTATATGACGGCGCTGTATTCCAACAGTAAACAGCAACTAACACAACCATAAATTGTGTAGTCACTTTAGTGTTATCATTAATGAAAAGGCAGTTCCTTCAGTGCCACACGCAAGATCATTGATTTCGAATCAACCAAATGATTGTCCAACAACATGTAAATAACCTCAAATCTGAAAAACTTTTTAAAATAAAAAACACTGGAATGTTGATTTGGTTTATTTCGATCTTATATCTTTGTTTTCTGCAGGCAAGACTCAATCAACAAGAAAATAGAGAGCGTGAAAAAACAAACATTTATAGTTACGCCATTAAATTAATTTACCCGGGTTTGAACTGATACATTCGGTTGATTTGATGGATGGCTCTGTGGATTGTCACTGTTGGCCGAAAGAGTTCCTAGAGAAATGTTTGTTTCTAAAAACAACAATTCAATCTCCCAATATCACTCCGTTTTCCTCTTTTTCAATTTCAGTGAGTAGTGTGATCCATTATACGGTCATTTTTTAATGGGAAATTTAAAATTGGCTATGACGTTTGGTGACGGGTTTGAATGCGTTATAATTTAATCGTCCTGGAAGTTTTAACATGTAACATAGGGTTTAAAGGTGAAGTAAACAAAAACAAACAAAAACATAGTAAAATTGATTGTTAACAATCTGCTATTACGTATGTGGGATATTTGTTACAGGCAAAGTATGCGTCAAATTTTCTGTGTTTGGATATGGTAGCACAGTTTCTAGATTAGACACATCGTGATAATTATATCTGGACAGACTGATCGACCAAATATAAAGCACAATTCAATTGTATATTATTTCAAGCTCAGTGAGTAGTGTGATCCATTATACGTTCTTTTTTTTACTTGGAAATGAAAAATTTGCTATGATGTTTGGTGTCGTGTTTGAATGCGTTATAATTTAATCGTCCTGAAAGTTTTAACATGTAACAAAAGGTGAAGTAAACAAACCAAGTCCTAATTAAATTGATTGTTAACAATCTGCTATTACAGTTTTTGTAGGATTTCTCGTTTTCCATCGAATGCCACTTAAATTGAACTATTGTAAGGAAAATCTATGGTGGACCGATTGTGCCGTGAAATATTTATGTATTTCTTCTATATTATAAAAATAACCCAAATTACTCAAAATTTAACAATCGCAAAATAAAACTGTACAAGTGTACGAATAAAGTTATATATCTCATTTAATATACATTTTAATATACATTTAATACAGTGCCATGATCACAACAACACATGTAGCATGAAATGTCCACTATACATTTGACTTACAATAGTTCAGTTAAAGTGGCTTTCAGTGGAAAACGAAGAATCCTACAAAACATGTGATAGCATGCAGTTTTAGTAACAACTTGATTTGGTCTATAATTTGACAATGTCTTTGTTTTTATTATTCCCTTCCCCTTTATGACAACTATATTATTTTTCACTTTTTTTCTTGGTACCCTTCGTGGTATGTCAATGTTTCGATGCAGTCTAATGCTCATGGAAATTTACAGAATATTTACCGTTGATTATGGAGACCAAGCATGTTTTGCGAGGTTTTCAACAAAAGCAAAATAATCCGGTATGGATGAATAGAAGATTGTAAGTCACGTTATATGATGAACGAGATTTCACGAGATTCATTTCAGTTCCGAGTACAAGCTACAAAATTGTTTTTGACACTACAAATTTTGGTCCGGCGGTCTCAAAAATCGATTGACTATGGAATAGAAAAAAGTATTAAATTTAAACTAAAACATCTAAAGTCGATAAATTCAAGACTTAGCCATGATAAAGCGTTTACTCACAAAACAGTCGGGTGAATGTAAAATATATATTTTTATATAAATGTAGAGAAAGAAAATTTTGCTCGCCTCCACCTTGGTTCTGTGGCTAGCAGGACCAGCGCTCCAACCGACTGAGCGTCAGAGGCTCACGGTGTAAAACTAACGAATTTTTGTATCAAATATAATCCCGGTGGAGGCAAGCACAATTTTCTTTTTCTACATTTATACAAAAATATATATCCATCCTTCACGAGAGTGTTGAAATTAAGCTAATGAAAAAAAACCCCTCCAGATTGATCGCGTAACTTGGTTAGGTTGATTTCAATATTGTATCCGCTGTGATGTAACAAATGGCTCAATGGTAACTTCAGAACAGAGTAAATACTGCGTCGACAAAAGCTGACAGAAATGGACAGCTCTCCAGTTCACTATAGTTTTATTCTAATTGGTAAAAATGTTGATTTGATGGATGGTCCTAACGACTGTGGCAGATCCCAAAAGAAGTTCATCGAGAAACACCTCGGTCTCAAAAAATAAAATTATAATGTTTTCACTCTAGATGTTTTTTATCCTCCTTCTCAAATTCGTTTTGTGCCCTGATTTATTATACGTTTTAAAAGCTGTGATACAATAGGAAGGAATTTACATTAATTTACTGGGAATGTGCGTATATTTGTTACAGGCAACGTATGCGTCAAATTTGCTGTGTTTGGATATGGTAGCACAGTTTCTAGATTAGACACCTCGCGATAATTATAACTGGACAGACTGATCAACCAAATATTGAGCACAATTCAATGGTATATTATTCCCACGTGTAAGTATGTGTTTTCAGCTACACACTAGTGCATATATTTACTGTCCTTGTAGAAAAATCTATATCAAGTCCACCCATCACAAACGACCAGTGTCTCTTTAAGCGGGATAAATTATAATTATTTAACACAGGTGTTAAGCACGCTACACGAATATCATTTGCGAAGTAAGCCTATAC
>JAVFBZ010138800.1:5188-19624 GCA_032466195.1 Katharina tunicata
ATTTTTTTTTTCCCCCCCCCCCCCCCCCCCCCCAAAAAAAAAAAGCTCTAGTTGCCATTATATATTAATGAGCTCTAAGTCTAAACCTTAACCTTTGACTGATCCACAACAGTACGACCTATCAAATGTCGGGCATAGAGGTCACTCAATGTACATGGTTTAAAATATGATGGCGAAATTCCAGGCTGCGGAATATCTGAAGTGATAATCGCATTGTTTTCTTCCGTACCGGTTCTCAAGGCTCACTGTAAAATCTCTATAGCCCAAAGTCTAGAGTTTGTGAAATGCGCTCTTGTTAAATAAGGCACCCTTGGTGACCTAAACCCATGCAGAAACACTTATCTATTAAGTCTATATTCTGCCCTGGCCCTCATGGAGTGAAGTGTAGTACCACAAGCCTAAGTACAGCATACATCGGTATGTCAATAATAAAAACAAATAGTATATCTATCTGAGAATTGATCTAGAATATGAGATAATTTCTCGGCTTTAATTAGTCGATATCCCTGTGCCAGTGTGATTACTCTTGACAAAAAAATATATATCAGTTGGCTTACGATTTGTTTTATCTCTGCTTCACCCAGTGGCCCCAAAATGACGATCGTCAGACCTTTGATGATGTGTGTAATATACTTTGAGGTTTTATCTAATCGCTACTCTTATCCTTGTCAATTATTTTATCATTTCTTTCATCTTTTGTTTTATAGAATTGTATACAATCATGTGACCTTTATCTCCAGTGACGATATCATTGCTTGGTAATTTACTCTAGTTAATTGTTATGAAATAACTACTGGACGTCCAAGCTGAAAAAAATACAGATCCCAAGCGAAGACAAACAAACTTCTTGATTCTTATGTCTAGTAAGATGGTACCAGAGGGACATTTTCTTCTTAAGATTTGTTTAATTACTGAAAACTATTTTTTTATATGTATATATATCTATATTTATTCAAAAATATATGTATAGAGTTAGTGTAATTTTGTGTTACATTCGTTTAAATAAATTGAAACATAGTCTCGATCGTAGTTCGATTGTCATTCGTTCCATTAACATTTGTACACTTTGCATTTATGAAAGAATTCATGGCATGTACGGAATTTAGTATATCCCCATTGGTTAGTCAAACATGATATATTTATTGGGCAGGATTACTTCGCGGGAGATTTGTACTGATATACACGCTGAGACAATCTTAATAGAATGCATTCAACTTATTCTTGAATGTACGCCAAATCACTGTCATAAATAGTCGAAAAACTGTTGCTGAAAACCTGTCAAGAATTACGCTCAGAGTTTTAATTTTTTTAGGGCCTTAATTATAAAAAAAAAATTGATCGAGTCTGTGACTTGTCAAATACGCTTAATGTATAAATAAAAATATATATTTTTTTTAATCATTTTAATTTATTTACAAAATACAGCTTTTCGAGTTAATACGACTAGTGAATAAATTGCTCGCGACAAAGTGTACACAGTGGAAGCGTTTGAACCACTCGACCTCGCCGAGCCGAGATTGACGTGACTTGAACGTGTTCAGGTAGCTACCACTAGTCTCCATAAGAGAGCCAACCGCTACTCGTGAATGGGACGGAAGCAAAGTCCAAATTCTAAGCAAATCACACTCTATAACCTTGAGTGGCAGTTCGCGCATAATCAAGTCAGTTCGTGCATACCAAGTCTAAATCAGGACTATATAGGCTGCGTGTCATATCTAGGACAACCTGATTTCTGTGAAATGACAACAATGAAATAGCCGTGCCCATTCATGATTTGCCCTAACGTGTAGCGTCGAGGTTTAGACTCAAGTCCATGGGTCCTTGCATGTTTTGGAATTTTAATGTGTTTTATTTGCTAGCTGTTTTGCAACAAGTAGAAAATCGTTTCGCATTTAAAGAGGTTGTGAAACTACCGGTAGTAACTCATAAAGGGAATATATAACTAACGAATTTAAAAACACTGCAACCATATAGCCCAAGGACAATTTGTGGCCAGAGAAATGATTGCTCTTTGTCCAAATGAGACTACTGAAGCAATTCAGACATGGACCGTTTGGTCATTTTTTGCTCAATCTAGAACTAAACGACTATGAAGTCAAAAGAACCTCCATCAACATTAACATTTTAAATAAATAACAATGCCTCTTAGGGAATACAAGACATTAAGTTTCGTTTTATGAACAATTTTATTGATATTTGTTTGGTTTGGAGTTAAATATGCTTGATAAAACGTTCCTACCAATTCTCAAAGAAATACATTTTCGCAAGATAAAGCTCAATTTCGAACTTTAAAACAATGAACCACCCCTAAATTTTATCTGAAAATTACATTTTTGCTATGCTTCACGCAGGCACTGCCAGGAGAAACAGCTTTATTATGCCTTTAGTGACGACAGTGGTACTCCAAATAACGGTCTTACTCTAGCACTTCAAAGATAAATCAACCCGCTAAATGTCAGACAAAAACCATGCTTTTGAAGATGTTTCCAAAACCTGTGTTGAAGGGCGGGGAAGTGAGACACTGGTTCAGATTTCTTTACACCCGGGATTTCTCATTCATTACATTAGGGTTGACACTAATATAACGATTCGGTCCATGGATGCTCTTCGAACCATGGTTGATTCCAGTAAACTGGACATGCCACATTTGTCACGCCTTTATTTTGACAAAAAGACAAATCCAATTAATGACGTTCCAAAGAGCAGATGCCCGTCTGAAGCCCAGACCATACATTTTGCATAATGCTGTCCACAGATGTCGCTCCGATCGCGTGCTAGGTTGGTCAGTCCAAGAACTGTAATGACTTAATTTAACCAGAATGAACATCGCCACTTTCTGTGTCTTGATTGCCTCAATTAGAAAGTACTGTCGGAACAATTGGTTCGTATACCCCCAGATCCCAGATGTCCAGTATTTGATTAAGAAGATACTACCCAAGCTTCGGACTAACATGGAAACCAGCTGTTCACAAAATTCGCCTATTAGTCATAATATATTCATCTGGCAAACGTTGACTTTTCAAAATAATCCTTGGCAACAGTTCGACATTGACTCGAAGAGGCTATCTTTCTTCTGTTCTGCGTATATTCAAATTGTGACGCTAGAACGTTTCTCTGTAATTTACAAATAATATTTTCTGTTCATAAAAATATAGATTAAAAACAAGGTCTGATGCGATTTATTAAAAAAAGGTTTAGTTACTTGGAATTCATTCAATTGTATTAAGTTTATTACTCCTTATGAACAAGATGTTTCATCTAAAGTATCATCTAAAGACAAGGCAGCAAAACTTATGCAAAAAATTACTACTTTTCAAGAGCACAGTTAAGTTGGGTGCATTATAATGAAAGACGCTTATGCAATACACCTATAGCTCTGTGACTTTTCCAGAGCACTAAACTATATATAAGCACGTTCGTAATCAAGGTAACCGAAATGTAACAACGTTCTGGAATAACATATCGCGCATGAACTTTGACCTGTTTATAGTTCATACTTGTTGCATCCAGTTTGGTCGAGATGTTACACAAACTGTATAATACATGTACCCAGATACATGACGCGAATAAATTCAACCTATTTTGAAACCATGTGAGACCCCTACTACATTCTGACATTGCTACCATGAAGACCTATATAGGTTTTTGTACTTTTATCTTCATCATAACTGTTCTACTTTCTCACATTATTTGCAAGGTATAAAAACCTATATACTGTCACGAGTTTTATCTAGTCCTAAAAGAAATTGTTACTGAGCTTTTTACATTGTCATTGTTTGTTTATGAAGATGATCTTATTGTAGGTTGGTACATATATTGTCTGAAATATTACCATGAAACATGATGTTGCAAGTAATACTTTTAAATCTATTCGTGAAATCTTCGGTTAGTTTATTGTTGCAGTACCCATATCTATACCAAGCAGAAAGGTAAATTGTCAGAGTTCAAAACCAGGTGGAGGTTTATATATAGAACAACAGGTGCACCGAAAGTAGTCCCAGCCTGATTTAGCGTTGTCATTATCTATTTATGCAACGTGCTATTATGTAGGTTAACATGTATACGACTTTCTTAACTAAAATACTACTAAGGTGTAAAAATAATTAACATTGGGATAAGTAACACCATTGACAGTATGTTCATCTACGCTAGTCAATATTCCGATTAATATCTTACATTACAATGTTGTAATGCAGAGTACCGCGGAACAATGCTCTTGTTAGCGAGGATGCGCTATTTCTTTCATATCAAAAAATATATATAAGTTAAATAATTGTTTAGGCTAAGTTTTGTATCCGTGAATCGAACCCCGGACTCTACATGCTAAAAGTGGCCATGAATCCACTCAAGCAAGGTGTATATGCAGAACTGATCAATACTAAATAAGCGTAATGCGCGCGTCGTACAGGCGAATTCGCGACACATCCTTTTTTGCTTATTGTCCATTACTTGTCTCAAACAAGTGAGGTAGTTATGTTTAATTTATAAAGTTTCTCGGGCAGTTCAAATTTACCAAACAGGATTGTAAATTTGTGTGACTTTGGTAGTCTTTATTTTACCCGTCTGTAAACACTGTACAAAAAAGTTTTGTGCTGCATAAAAGTAGTCCAGGTTCAATGAAAGTTTGACCGTGTCATGATACATGTGATAAAGGCCTATATGTGCAAGTGGACATTATCTGGGTTCAGGAACGAAGTATACTAATCCCAGGTTAAATTTACTCCGGTTCTGGCTGAATGAAGTCGGTTGGCTGATCTCAAAGCTTACAATGAGTTCATAAACTACCCCAAATTTAACCAGTTCATCTCGGAAATCAGATAGTTACTGGAAACCGATTCCAAAGATGTAACCGAATTTTAAAACTATAATAACAAACTACTCTTAATTTAACCAGTTCATCTCGGAAATCGGATAGTTACGGGAAACCAATTCCCAAGATCTAATCGAATTATAAAACGGTAATAACAAAGTCAATATATAGAAGAATTACAGAAACGCGCATATAGAAATGCGCACAATCTGTTTTATTCCTTTTCTGGGTACATCTCACTGTATGCTTTTAAGGGAATTCTGTTGAGTGGCATTTTCAAGCACAGGTAGGCCCATGGTTTCACTTCCAGGACATGAAAATATAAGTCAGCCGCAGCTATTTTCTGCAAAACCCATTTACAATAAATAAAAGTTATCAGAAATCGCAACAGTTTGCTACCTTTTCAATGGTTCTACGCCACATCACGTAGCATTTTCTTCGAATCAAACTACTGTTATGATATATGATCGTGTGTCGCGTTAACCTTGCGACAAAACTATATATAGGAACAGTTTTGTTTTGACAATAGGTTGACAACCGAGCAGATAATACATAAACTAAGCTCAAGGACTCAGTGAACTGCAAACGGTTCATGTAATATTAAGTTCTTCTTGTCTGTGAACTGTTGTAGACTACTGTTCGTGTATTTATTGAAGTGGCTGCCCAACCTAATATTTAAAAACAATGGCTGTAGTTGTTGTTGATCAACAATTCGCCAGTCTACCTTTCCTTGAAGGCACACAGCTTTAACTTTGCCTCGTGATTCTAATCGATGGCTTTAATGCCAATATGTAGGCCTACTGGCGTTAAGTATACCTGTATATAAATGTTTATTTGGCGCATATGTTAAGTTCAGACTTCTGTCAATTGAGTAAAGTGTATGCTTCATTTGATTTGTTTCCATTGACCATACTGTTGACGTAACCACGGGTACGTTACGAGATTTATGAAATGTAAACTCACCAGTCAATATATCCAACATTATACTCTTTGAAATAAAACGAATCGGGGACAATTTAGACTTTATGTCTTTATTTTAATTTTTCACCGCTGTAAATGTATCGGTATAGTATTAGATTGACGGCACATTAAATGGATGAGCGTCATTAACAATTTTTTTTTTCTAAAATATGCATAGCTTCTATATGCATTGTATGTTTTAAGCTTTTAACTTTCAACGTTGGGTACTATATACGCTTACTGAAGTAAAATTACTATGTTAACTATATACAAATACTATTTTTGGCTTCAAAAGGTGACATTTCCGAGGACAGGCTTAATCAGGACAAAGCACACTAAAGTCGGGGAACAGGAAGGTGTGGAACCCTGCATATAATGGTTGAGAGGCTCACGTGCCCGCCAAAAGCTTCACTAAGGTCCACATGCGGAACACGGAAGATTCTGTTAAAATTATACAGAAACGTACTCTACCATTTGTGCACTTAAATTAGTAGCCCGTGCCAAATCCGTTCAATCCAACTGAACAAAAAACAAATCATATTTCAGGTATAGCTAAAAATAAAACTTACCTCCCGGTATAGCCGCTTCGTTAATGCTGATAGAATAATACTTGCCAGCAGCATAAAAGCTATGTTACACAAAGCTGCATTCTACCACATTAACTGCGTTCATTTCAGAATCATACATTTAGTTTGTTTGATAATGGTTTCACGTCGTACTTAAGGTTATTTCAGTCATATGGCGGCGTGCACATATTTAGAGAGAGAAAACATACTGTTAACCCTATACATTTGGCGCTTCACCTTTTCACATTTTCTGGGAAACAACACAAATTGTCACATGGATAAAGCGACAATTTCGCGTAATTTGAGTATTCTTCTGGAAAAGTTTAAGGTTTCGATACATGTGTCTGTTTAAACACTTTTGATGACGATCGATATATAAGGCCTTTGAATGGGTTCGTTGTAGGGTATATTTCATGGCAATAAAACAACAGCTTGAAAATATCTGGATTGTCTGAAATCATCTGCATAGTCAGAAGACACAATTATAAACAAAAATGAAGACACAACCTAAAAAAATTAAAATACATGGAAATTTACGTTGAAGCTATAATGGTGTAATAAGACAAACACCTGGCTATATCTTAGTTGAAAATCTGGACCGTATAGAAGTCACGTGACTTTCGACGGAGGCCGCTGCTGGAGGTCTGTGGCCAAAGCGCGTGGAGCGATGACCTTCAGGAAAAGCACGATTTCTCGATTACCTAATGAACAACGCGGATTCTTGTCTTGTCTTCGATCGTGAGACTGAATAAAATTAAACACAAATAAGTAGTTTCACAAAAATTGGCTTCGTTTCGTCACATTCTTGACGTCATACTACTCCATATTTATAATTCACTCGCGCCTAGCTTTTGGAAAAAGAACATTGTGTCGTCACAGGTCGCCACAAGATTCTGAAAGTATCTACATATCATTAGTAATTTGAGTAGCACTTACGAGCCAGAGCTAAGTAATATATGACCATGGAAGAATCTTCACATGTCCCAAAGATAATCTTATATACAGAACGACGATTTGGGCCATTGCAAAGTTGGCCAAAATTCCACAGCCTATAAATTAGATGTTTGGCAGCAGAATTACAATAGCATTGGTTTTGACTCCTTATTCTTGTCTTTAGAGCGTGTAAAAACGTGTGGAATGTAGATAGCTTTAGAGGCCAGTCCGCGAGACAAAGTCTAATCGCGAATTGTCAGTTTCCAAACATGCGACGGAGGTCTATTGTCACCCCGGAATGGCGGGAAAACAAAAATACACCTTGTAAAAGTTCACTAAACCCAGCTTAAGTCTCTTACGAAAGCCTGTTAAAGCCATCTTTCTTTTTCTGACAAATGAGGGGAAACTGAAGGCGGGGAGAGGTCGCGTGTGTAGTCAGTGGACAATGCGTAAGGCCTTATTGGTTCGCCTTTGATGTCCTGTAAAGGTTTGATTCGATTACGGAAAGTGTAAATCATGAAACAAACAAATGGATAATATCATGTGCGTCATATGGTAAACACATGAAAAACTGATTGATAAAAACTTAATTCGTACAAAACATTGAAAAATAAGCTGATGTCCTAATTATTTATATCGAAGAATTGTGCTTGAGGTTTAGGGTTAAGAATTATTTGATAGCCAATGGAGGAAAATTACGAATTTTTAAGTTTAAAGTTGATTATGTTGTTGTTGTAGTTTATTTCTCAACATTTGTTAACTAGCAGGTACAACCATAACACCGTATAAATGGCGCTTATATATTTCCATAGTTTCCTGATGTGTTCTCCTCGTCTGGGAAGCAGCAAAATCTCGCGCTTAGAGTTCAGCTAACCAGACGCATGCCCTTGTTCTACTGAACGCGGGAAAAGCCGAATCCATTTCTAAACCACGTTTTAAGAACAGCAAGCAAACTGAAGTGGAAAGGAATGCACAAATATTGGCTTTTTATTGACGTCTGGACTTCCAACGCCGTCGAGCTTGCAAACATGGAATGACCTTCGGCTGACTGAGGTCACCGTAGCATCGCTATTTATAGGCCGTTGAACCGTTAGTCTGTCTGCCAAGCGTATTATATTTGAAAGCTATGCGTCCCACAAAGACGAAGGCAGAGAGACAAGCATCTGTTATTGCAGCCCTGTATCGATACCCCTGTCAGACTGTCTTTCAACCACGCCCAAAATACACTGATGCTATCTGCACATGCCATATTGCAATTCAACCATCCCTCTATCCAAGGGGATGAAAGGAGGAGATGTGTTGTTGCAAACGTTAGTTTGAGATGGCCAGTTGTTTTGTGTAGGATAGTTTTGGATTGAACTTTCTGTACCATAATTCTCTCTGTGATACTGAACTTGCAAACCCATGCAGATTTTTTGTGTGTGTGTGTGTCTTGTACTTCGAACGTAGACATTTTCGTGTTGTTGGGATGTTTTTGTTGTGTTGGGGTTTATTTTCGTTTACGTTTTAAATATGTATTTGGATCAAACAGATTATGTCTAATTTTAATTCGGCCTATTTTTTTTTTCCAGTTGATCTAGAAAAATTATTTATTTACAAAAATGTGAGACGATATCATAATGTCGCATGCGAAATGCACTTTTAGCGGCAGATATATATCAAGTAAATTGACTTATATATAATTTTATAACGTATATAACTTTATTTTAATGTGTTTTTTTTAGATAAATGTGTTTTTGTCTGTCTACAAGTCAAACAAAAGTGCCCTCAACCCTTAGGTAGCGGGTAACAGCAACGTTTGTTCCATGTTGTAATCCTGTAATAAGCCTCTCCCCAGCGTTTCAGCGCAGACTGACTTTGGCATTACGCAGGAAGCAAATCAGTCAGTCCATCTGTTTTTAAGCACTACTTTTTATACGTTGCTGCAATTTTTGTTTTTCCTTTTGAATTCTTTCGGGGTGTTTGTCCATAAGATTGTTCTGTCTGACGCCAATATTCTCTTAGCGTAAAGATTTCGACAAAAAAAAAGTGACATTGGAAAATTGAAGAAGAAAAAGGATTCGCAGCTTAAAACTGTTGTGTACAAGGAAACTAATGATCGAAATCTGCGCCATTTGCCACAGACATCCCACGTCGTGTAAAATGCATCTAGGGTGGAAAGGCATTGCCTTTGCAGGATGGCATGTTGATCGTCGTTACATGACAATGCTTTAATAGGCGATCGATGAGGCAGGGCACGACGGCTCTTGTGGCTGGCGGTTCCTAGCCGATTGTCATTGAGAGAGAGAGAGAGCTTGTCCGCTGAATGACCCCGGTCTCTGGTGATCAACGAGTCTGCCTGTGACCCTTCGCTGACTCGCCAAGCTTTTCAGCACAGCGGAATTCATACTCTGTTGGCAGCATCTTCATCTCTTACATAACTTCACAGCGACCTTGCCAATGTTTCCGATGATGTAGGTATGATTCCGACGGCTAGATTCCCGTTTCAATTTTCTTAATCCTTGCAATTACGACTCCTCAAAATTGATAGATCTGCAATATTTTCTTTTAAAAATCTCCACATCCAGCTGAACATTTTTTGCTAAGTTTTTGATGCAAACAAGACAACAATAATTCATGACTAAGATTATCAACAAGGTGTTTAAACAGTCGGAATTGTGTTTGGAAAATCAGTGATCCTTGGATGCTCTACTTCTCCAAGGTGAAACATTATAAGAGGAAATCTTCAAGAAGCAATATTAAATTTTTAATATTGACACCGGAATTTAAAAAATAAAGGGTTTGGCAATATTGCAATAAGTTATTATGTTTAAAAGGCACAATGCGTTACAAGTTATTTCAAGTAAATGTTATTTCAAAAAATTACTTTTCTTATTTGGTGTTGCTAATTAAGTACCTCTACAATTTAACGTCTATTTGCTCGAAATATATTTATTTGCTTAAAGTAAAGTTTCGTGAAGATCAAAAAACAACTTTTTGCAGTCTACTTTTATTACGAAATACACCACTTTGTCGTACACTTGATTGATTTGATTGGGGTTTTACGCCGTACTCAAGGTAGTTTCACTTATATGACGGCGTGCCAGCTCAATCGGTAAATGAATCCAGCGTAAACGACGCTGACAACATGCAAGACAGGACAAAACATTTACATAACATTTACAAAACAGGACATCACAACAAATCGGCAACCTGTGCCCCTTAGTTGAGAGAGCACAAGGGCACAGGAGGCTCCCACCCAACCACGCGCGCCTGTCATTACTTAATATTTTATTGATAAAGATACGCCACACATCATACTTAAGAAAAAACTATATTTTCCGGGCTGAGTAACGGATTGTTTACTTTGTTACTTGTTGTTGTTTAGTTTTTCTCACAAATGCCTGTACCGTTGCCATGTGTGAAATGGCTGCTGTCGAGCATCTGCCGTCTTATATACGCTTTTATACATCCCACGGGGTAAAAACGGGCGTATATCTCTTCAACAATTGTTCTAAATTTAGCCATAAAATGTTAAGCAAACGCAACAGAGCAGAAACAGATGAAGCTATAATCCCAAATTAAAGGACACATTGTAGATGATATAATAAATTAGAGTGTTTAAATTAGCTATAGGGTTAAGTTTTGACAGTCTTAGAATGTACTTTTCTCATATCTCAGACAGAGGGGTCGTGATGAAATGAAGGCCTATTTTGTAACATACACGTATATATATATTCAGAGACCCGACTTCGAATCCCGGTGGAGGCAAGCACAATTTTCTTTCTCTACATTTATACAAAAATATATATTCAGCTATGAATATTCACTCACGACACCCTTGAGAAAACGCCTGTCCCAGGGGATGTCACCAAAATTAAGTTACTAAAGTTGACTTACTTATACCAAAAATCACACAACACTTTATCTCCCAAAATTAATTAACTAATATTAGCTAACTTATATAAACAGTCCCATGACAATTTAACCCGTTTAGATGAGTCAGATATAACGCTATATGCAAGTATTTTATCATCCTGAAATTAATTAACTAAAACGAATCCATTGGTACTTTTATTAGTCAGCACAAATTCACAAATACATGTATACAGGCCGAAATAACCATTGCTTTATAGCGGGACTTATACTGTAATACTGGTTTAGCCAAAAAAACATTAGATTGATATCCAGGGAAATGCATCCGTTTTTAATTAATCGACATACTTGGAAGTCATAGTGCGGTTTAATTTGGAGGGGAAATATGTTCATTCATTTGATTATAAAAATAGCGATTGCAAAGGTCAGCAGACGTTTTTGTGATTAAAGTCCTCTCACAAAATCATTTATCAAATCTCTGTTTATGTATTTGTTACATGTATAGAAGTAAATTTGCTTTTAATATAGCCATAAAGCATGAAACATATGTTTTACTGAAGCACAATGCATGGTTAATAGTTCAACCATGCGCATGCAATTGCAATTTTTACAAATGCGTGAGAAAAATGTAAGAAGAGATATTACAACGTGATCCCAATGATAATAAAGTAAGCTACAAGATGTACCTATTACACACAATAAAATATAGACTTGTTCAGCAATTCTTGAGTCATGCAACTTGTAAAAAGTTTTGTTTCTATAAAATGTAATGAACTGTTTTGTAAGTCATGCAATTTCTACTAAAACGGAAACGGATATATTCAAACAATTAAAGCGGAAGTGCCATTATAAGGGCACTGTTTATATGCTTCTAGTTTCCCATGGTTCCAGTAATCGACTTCCGGAGCACGAGCGTTTTCTGGATAATGTGTTTAGACTTCGACTCAAGGGTACAACTGCACTTACTATAGAACACATGTTTTGAAGAAAAATATATACTCTCTTTTAACATTTTACACAGTTCTCTTTTCGTAATAATCAGAAAGAAAATGTGTTAATATAATTGATTTATTTTTCTTTATCAAGATATTATCACTTGAGGATGTGCGAATAGGATAGGTTAATTGTTGACAGTCTTGTCAGCCTGCAAAATTCTGCTTTCTGCATGGGTTAAAAGGTCGATTGCGAATCGAACCCAAGTCTAACTAAACACACACTAGATATCACTATCAATAAATGTCGCAGATATTTTCGTTTATGTTTGGTCAAGATGTTAACACGCCAAAGAGTGTCATTCGCATCGAGAAAGACCGTTGACCATATAGGGAGTTCAGGCAAGATTATACCATCATCCCGGGGGAGGCTGTTTTACCCATCACCCGTGACCGTTCCCTCGCAGCCGGGTAATTAATGACTTGTCTTCCATGTAGGCCAAGCTAAATAATTAGCCAAGCTTCAGGCTATAAATAGGAATGCAGCCCTGGAAAGCAGAGTGACCTCCAAAATAGAGACGGTTTGAGTCAAGGTTAACTAGGAACACTAGAAGCCGAGCTGAAATCAAATCCCGTTTTTCTAATTAGCATGTAGACTAAGACTGCACTGTAACGGTATACTTGTACTATGAAAAGGTTCGGTTCCAAAGGCGATGTTATTCTGGTATATATGCGCCAGATGCAAACACTATGTGATGTAGCGTAAAGTATTATTAGGGTCTTCTGGAATAGTATGCCGAGTGGAGATAAAGTTCCGCCAGTTGTAAAACGTATTTGGCGATTTATTAACCTTAATTTAATTGTTTACATAAGAATTAGAATTGCAGTTCGGCTTGGATTTTCATAATACTAATTTGCGGTAATTAGGCCTACTAGATAATATCAAAACGAGTCAAACTGCAAATACTACAAAATGTGAGAAGGTACCGTTCCGGGCAGAAAGTTGTCACGGCCTTAAAGGACTGCACGGTTTGATGCTAAACTGACTTCGTCACTGCTTCCACAGCCAGGCACCGGTTCGCCCGCACTATAGGTATACTCCCCTTCAGCCGTCCTCCTCCCTGCCTTCTCGGCGAGTCAACGATCCATCACAGGCAGTCTACCGTGACCTCAAAGCTTAGACTGCCGGGACTTTCTGTGTGGCACTCTGGGCGACTTCACTGGGCTACATTTCTTGGGCTAGTCTTAGGAGCTATAAAAATTGATACACTAGTCAGGTTTTTTTGTTTGGGTATTTTTTCTTGTTCTACCTACCACATATACACTTAGGAACAGGGGCTTGCTCAATTACGACCTTGACCCCGTAGTTGTTATATATGTTCGCAAATATATATAATAAGTAGGCTAGGCCTATGTTAACTTTTTGTAAAAACTGGAACCTAGGGTTTAGCATTTCTAAGGAAGAGACAGCGACGATCCAAGTTTGCACCTCAAATAAGACGTTTGCGTTTCGCTTTAAATAAATTTTAAAAGTCTGTTGTCGATATATAAGCTGTGCATAGACCTTCACCATTTTAGTGAGCTATAACTAATTTTACAAACACATACCAATGTAGCATGCTTTCGTGCATGTCGAGTTTGCCCGAGGTTTGATTCCCAGTAAAAAGTACATATTTTTCACTCATAAAGTAAAACACACTGTAAGTAAAACCAAATAAGCACCATATATAAACTATTTACAATGATGGGAACCACCGATCTAGTAAACATATGGCGTTAATTAATAAAGACTATCCATGTCATTGATATCGATCCCGAATCTACACCATATAATAGCGTTAATATAAGACACATTTTCCATAGACTTACTTCACTTCTCTATCAACCAGTACGTGACATTCGTGAACTCAACATCTATAGCATCAATTACTTTGTCTGCAAAAGTCGCAACTTTTTGCTTACAAAAGGTACACAAGTAATGTTATTTATGAAATGACCGTTGATTACAAAAGGTAAACAAATCATGTATTTTAAATCAGATCGTAAATATACACTAGCCCATTAGACTTGTATTAGTTTTAAGAATTCTATAGAAGTCGACATAAATCGTCCTTTGTGATTTTATAATGGTGACAACAGTTTTACCAGTCAGCTGCTATGGATAAAAACAAAGAAAAAGGTTACAATGTTATCACCAGTTAATAAAGAATGTAGTTTACAAAGGTCAAGTCATCATCGAGTGTCTGGTTACAGTGTTTACAATGGTCAAGTCATCATCGAGTGTCCGTTACAGTGTTTACAATGGTCAAGTCATCATCGAGTGTCTGGTTACAGTGTTTACAATGGTCAAGTCATCATCGAGTGTCCGTTACAGTGTTTA
>JAVFBZ010138811.1:0-17577 GCA_032466195.1 Katharina tunicata
CGAACTCGGGTCTCTGGCTAGCAGGGCCAACGCTCTAACCGACTGAGCTACAGAGGCTCACGGTAGAACTAGCGAAGCTAAAGGCTGCGAATCTTTCTCTACGTAAGCACTGGCACAGGGACACCGAAATGGTGTCTTTTTTTGTTATCTAGAAATTACCCATACATTTGTTTTGTTGTTTTTTAGTTATTCTGATGATCTGGTACTGTATCTAGATCGAAACGTTAAATCAGCAAGAAACTGTCAACCATAGAGTCTTAAATTGATTTAAGTGCCTTCAGTTATATATGTATGCCTGTACAAGAAGATGTAAAATATAAGCCGATTGAAAAAGGTTCCAGTATCTAGATCGAAACGTTAAATAAGCAAGTAGCTCTCAACCATATAGTCTAAAGTTGATTTAGGGGGCTTCACTTATATACGCTGGTACAAGAAGATGTCAAATATAGGCAGCTTGAAAACGATTCCAGTATCTATATCAAAACGTTGCGCCGAAAATAAGTAAGAAGTGGACACCCATAAAGTCTAAAGTCACTCTTAATGTCTCAGCCTCTATATGCCTCTAAAAGAAGATTAAACCAATTGCATCCAATTGTAGGATAATGTTTTACCGGCCAGCAGAGGTTGGTTTAGTTTGTTGAATGAGCTAATTTTTGTGAACAACAAAAACTAAGAAAACTGAAAGTTGTTCCATGACAATGCCTCGTATTCCACTGGACCAAACACACTGTACCGAGAGTCACGTGTGCTGTACACATAATAATAGTATACTGACTCAACTTTCAAAACGCATATGCATATACGTCCACGAGGAGGCGATCTGATCAGTAATTGGTTTGACCACCACGTGATTCTGATCTCGCGAGATCTTCGACGACAAGATAGACCCCTGAGACCTCAGGGAGACATTTTGATAACGACCAACTTTACCTGATTACGTCAGATAATTCACATGGTATGACCCATACGTTTTCCACCGAGTTTTTCATATATAAGCCTTATTCTTTGGGCATAAGTCCCAGTAAAGATCAAAGCACTATAAGTCAATCTTTGAACCCCAACATTAGGCGGAAAACATGTCCCCACGAGGCCTTTATTTATATCTGTATGTAATGTATATCTATGTCGGCTAACACCTTATGAACAATCTCCTCCCTACTCTTTTAACACGTCCATTCAGTCATTTATGACGTAACACTGCTTTAGACTATATTATATCTATATATGCATTTGTCATTATTTATGAACAATATAAAGCCTATCTAGAAATATATTGTTAAAATAGTCAGCTCAATGTCAAGTTTTGGGGCGAATAAACCTACATTATACTTGGTTTGTATGCCCTATCTAAATTTAATTCCATTCCATTCCAATCATATACGCTTGACTTGTACGCAAAGAGAGCTAAAGAAACAGCCTTGACATGATATATAGCTGGAAGACCTACTGGATTAACTCAATGTACATTTCTCTACGATTAAGAACGGAAGGAGAGTTAACGAAAACAGTTTGATTTTCTAATGATACCTATGTGATTAAACTTTATTCTAAGACAGAAAACCACTGAATGGGCCTAATGACATCCATCATTTTGTTCTCCTTAAATATAATCCGATTCAACAATGGTAATTACATATATTTTTCATTAAATGTGCATACAGCGAGTAACTATTCAGTTGATTATATGAAAGACAAGATGACTTATCCTTCACTTGAGGCAAGTATTTTGGAAAACCTTATTCTGATTTATAATCATTAAACACCTCATGCGGAATTACTAGACACAATTTAAACGGTTTTCTGTATATGTCCAGCGTATGTTGCTCATGTGTAAAGTGTTGCTCATTTTGCCAAAAGCTTCTGTTCATGAACCCTGGCTTTTTTAATTTATTAATATTTGTACAGCATTTTTACCTATTATTATACACGGATTCAATATTTAGGTTTAATTTAAAAGCATTGTTGCATGAAATATTGCATTGTCGTATTCTGTAAAATTGTAAATATGTTTAACCCAGTTGTAGTCTACTCTCTACCAGCTGAATTAGTATGATATCTTAAACTGCCGTATCAACAAATCATAACATATTGTAACTGCATCATGTGTAACTCGGCGTCTTGGATTCACAAACCATATTAATTCGATCGGGATTGTATTTATTTTATAAAATATGATGCTGTTGCATATAACCACCTATTGGTATTAGATTTTATACATAGTACAATTGTGAATGCGTTTCTGGAAATAGCCTCTGTGAATGGCAGGCTAACCGCGGCCTGCTTAAGAAAACAATGCTTTCTAGAGGCTATCTGAAGAAAAAATGACAAGTCTTGGCGAATATTCTCAGAACTTCCCTTCAGGGAAAATGATAAATAGAAAATGGATCAATCTGAAAACCACAATGATGTTGGGTCTTTCAAAAAAACGCATTTGTAAGAACTATTACCGTACTAATAGCCAGTGGTATGTCGAAAAGTAGGCAATATGCAGAAGACGTGCAGCAGAAGTCTCCAAAGATAACGTCAATCATTGTTATAATTGTGAATCACTTCTACAAGGACACAAGTACCTTCCGGGTAGCTCAATGATAATATACCTGGAAGGTCCGTCCATGAGTAAAGGAGAAGTTGTTTGGATAGTTGTTAGAACAAACATTTCCATCAACTATATAAGTTAAGACACAGTTTGACACTTTAATCCTGTTTGATATCGGACTGGTCGCATTTGTTATAAGTAAGAACATGACATTAAGCTGAAACCATGATCTCAAATGCGTAAGATTAGAGGATTAATGGCTATGTTGCCGACTTACCTGGTATTCTTTGGGGAGCTCTAAAATGTTTTTCACATGATCTAACGTATGTGTGTTTTAGGCAAATTAAAGACGTAAAGATTCTAAAGCATTTCTTAAAATTACGACAAAAAATTCAAACCTCATTTCTCACACAAATATATGTTTTGTGGCGCTTGATGGCTTATTGGTGTACAGACTATTGTACACTGTTCAGGCCAACATTTCGATTTTGTGTTCATCACAATGGGAAGAATAACACGGCCGATGTTATGTTTTTTGCTCACACGTCGTCGACATTTAATAAGCATGGAAAGATGTTGTTACTCACAAAATCAATGCTACAACGATGGAATTTACACTGCGTATTAATGACTGTTTGCAATTCCCGACAGGTTGTAATTAGCAGCTTGACACCATTTCTCCGAGAGCCAATTACAATATAGGATTGAGGGAGATTTGTATTTAAAGGCCTTCTCACACATTGTGCTCAAAATATAATCTTAGTTTTAATTAGCAATGTTTTGAAAATAAACGTCATTGTACTGTTGCATTAAGGGATAACAGAAGCAATTTGCACTGCGCATAACATTAGTGACATATAAATGATTAAATTATACGGTCTAGCTGGACCATCTCAACATTGAAAACATTTTCTTATTGCTTAGAGTGGAAGATAAGTATTCAAACTTCTTGTTGATGCAAAAACGAATTTAAAATTCTAGACATAATGAATAATTTAGTTTTCGATAAGCTTAAAGTAAATTGTTGCCAACTTCGAGGCCGTAACCCACTTAAGCACCAATCACTCCAATGTTGGTTGTAGGTTTTTATTGCACTTTTCAAGCATTTCAGATTTTGACTCATTCTAAATTACAAAGGCATATTCCTCGAAAACTACTTATCGTACAAACTTCAAATGTGTTGCATTTAAAAGATAAACACAACGTGCGCTAGAAAACGGTGCATCAGTTTTTCTATGTTCATACTAGAGTTTTTAAAACGTGTTCTGAAACAATTGTTTGCGTTTTTTATACGGTTTCCCAAGGTTGTATAGCCAAAATATTGTACTGTGATCGTTCTAAAAAAAACTTAAACAAAATGAGACATTCTTTTTCAGTTCAAGGTCTATTCTAGTAGATGAATTCATTTATTTTGTGTCATAGCTATTGCACTTATTTATCTCTTTCGATTTGCAATAATTTGAAAAAAAAAATGGTTGGATCTTCAATACATACATATATTTGTAACCTTGGGAATTCAAGCTGTTCACAAATATATATTTATAAATGTAGAGAAGAAAAATTTGCTTGCATCCACCGGGATTTGAACTCGTGTCTCTATCCGACTGAGCTACTGAGATTCACGGTAAAACGACCGAATATTTATCCAAGTAAAGGCTGCGAATCTTTCTCTATGTTAAGCACTGACACAGGAACTGAAACAGCGTCATTTATATCTAAATACTACCCACAAATGTTTTTATTGTTTAGGCAATTCCGAAAATCTGGTTCTCGTATATAAAAACATTTAAAAATGTAGAGAAAGACAATGTGCGGGCTTTCACCGTGATTCGAACTAGGATCGCTGGCTAGCTGGCCCAGTGCTTTAACTGACTGAGCTACGGAGGCGCAAGGTTGATTGACCGATTCGTATCCAAGTAAAGGCTGCGAATCTTTCTCTGCGAAAAGCAATGACGCAGAGACACTGAAATATAACGAATAAAATGTTCAATTGTTGCTGTTGACATTAAAATAGATGAGCTTGATCACTGAGCATGACAAATTTTGCACAATGCCACTCTGAAGGCCAACAATTGTACCATGTTATACCTAACTACACAGCCACGTATCACCCCATGCTTTGTCTTGGACTGAAATTGATAGAATTATCTGTATGCTGCCAGTGACGTTTCGACACTGGCATGTCACCTAAATCAGCTGGATGCCACCTACTTATAGATTTTTTCATTACACAATTGCTAATTTGTTCGTGGTAATGACCTCTGTGGATGACAGGCAAACGACTGATATATTCCAGGCTTAATTAGCACATCAGAATGCCTTCTACAAGACGAACTGAAAATCCTTTGTAAAAAATCTCAAACTTTCCATCACGGAAATAGATAAAGAGAAAATGGATTGGTTAAAAAACGATAATTATGTTTGTTATTTCACAAATCCTATTTGTAAGGCGACAGAACAAGATGTAGAAGCTTCATATGCATACATCTCTAAACATAACGTGAATCTTTATTGTCAATAATGTGTTCTAGTCACTGAAACAATTTGTTTTGTTAAATTTTATTTTTATTGTATATTTAAAAAAAAAAAAACATCATTCGTTTGTCGTCGCCCATTAACTAATCAAAGTGTTTGACGCCTAAAGTCAATCAGGAACACAGATTATGTTTAATTACTATTCTTGTGGCGCAAAAGAGGTATGAAAAGCAGAACTCATTCTACTATGAATGGAGACGCAATTGTGTTCCTGCCTGTTTCAAGTAGATTGACAATTCAGTAGGGAAATATAGTAAGGCTCGGTTGCTTATCTATCACATCCATTCCGAGGAGCTCGACACAAGTCAGCAGTTTTAGAATAAGACAAACTCCGAACGAGGACATCATGGTGGTATAGATAATATATTTCGGTTTTTATTTGCCAACCTCAGTTAAACATGTATACATTAAAACTGTTTATGGCATAATAAAGCCAAAATCTATTATCTATACCAACATGACTTCCATGTTGGGAGTTTCTCTTATTCTACACAAGGTCTGGTAGTCCGGTTTAGCCTACTCAGTGATAATATCCTGGTAGGTCTGTCAACAAAATTAAAGGAGAAGCTTGAATAGTTGTTTGTTTGTTTGATTGGGGTCTTTACGCCGTTTTCAATAGTTGTTGGAACTAAGCGACACTTTTTCAGTATGATCAGTCACGCATGACTCATTTTGCAAACTTTAATATGTGTAGTCTATAGGCGAATCTAGACGCAGTCAATCTGAAAGCGTTCCATTTGTTACTGGCAAAATGTGAACCAATTAGCTGAAACCATGATGACAAAACGGTAGGGTTAGAAGACTAACAACCATGTTGCCGATTAACTGGGTGTAATGTTACCGTGGAAAGCGGAAGTAACTTTTTACACATTCTTCCGTGTTTGTGACTTATGGCGCTGTGAAAAAAAGGGACCAAGGTTAACAATCACAAAGAGGCTTAAACATTTCTTACAGTTTCGAAAACTTTTCCAAATTTTATATCTCATTTATTTCACGAATATACAACGTTTTATGACACTAAAGGGCTGATTATTAGCAAAACATGGCGGAATATTTTAGAATAAACTATTTGCATGGGACAAAATAAGGCTGATAATAGGCTACCAGAGCGTTTATTGTTTTACTTGTTTTACACCAACGCCGAAGTATACCCCTGTTATCAATATACTGTGATCCCGAGTTTGCTGATGAAGTATTTACTAAATAGAATTTAGTTTTTTTCTGCCGAAAACAATATGCACCATCTCCTTTGGTTTCTCTTCCCTGAGGCGGCCTGTTGGCATTGTGGCGTCAATGAGAAGTCCTCGTGTTTTGTGGTTGCAAAGCACCTGGATTCCTCTGTCGGCCACGGGCCTATCGGCGCCTTCGAGGGAGATAATCTGGGGAGGTGGTTGTCTGGGGTCTGCAAATCGTCGGTGGAATGACACTAAATATCTTGCACGTTTTCAAACTCTAATAATCTAGAGTGCCCAGAGGTGGAGTACATCGCAGTTATCCTGATATACCAGCGAATCCTTATTAAAATCCATTTACATTGTACAGCACTCACTTTCTTAAACAATTTAGCCTCCGTTAGTTAATTGCTTATTAAGTCTTTTTTTTCAAGAGCAATTATATCCCATTTAGTGTGGCACAAAACTTCTAACAAAATTACAGTTGAGGGAATGTATTTTGTTTTCAAACTCCAATTATCTACAGAGCCCAGAGGTGGAGTACGTCGCATTTATGATGATATAACAGCGATTCCTGATTAAGATCCATTTACAGCGCTTATTATCTTCAAAATCTGTGCTTTCGTTAGCTAACAGCTTATTAAGTCTTTTTTTGTTAGATCTAAGAGTTGATCAAGTCCTATGCTACAGATATTCCCCACAGTAAAACTGCTTCTGCAGGGATACGGCTTTCTATGATTTGATTTGTAAGTTTTTTGTTAACAAAAATTCCTTCTGGGTCTCATTAACTTACACACACTGATCTAGGTAGATATAAGTTACATCCACTGATCTAGGTAGATATAATGCAGCAGTCAAGCTCTGTATTATTATTATAATTCTTCATATACGTTAGACAACCCGATTATTTCATTGGGGTATCAACGGGTACTCATCGATTAGCGTTTAAATGCTGAGCAAATACCGCGTAAATCTACGTTTCAACATTTTGAACTTGGATATGTTTAGAATTGCCATATTCAAATTCTCGGTTTGACACCATAAAATCCTTATAACATGTGTCTTCCAGAAATTATGTTTATTATTATATCTGGTTTTCCAACGTTAACTTGCAAAAACGCATACACTGCACCTATTAAACACTCACAACCATTTAAAAAACTGTTTTAAATCCGACGACACACTAGGCGCACAATTCAATATGCCTTTTTTATTTGGGCGACGCCATGACAGCTGGTTGAATTCTTGCATCGATAATTCGAGTTCAAAGTAAATAACTCATGCGCGGATGCAAAATCAACCATAAAATAAAAATGTGGGGTCTTTTTTCTGTAAATATCTGGTTGTCTAAACATGTCAAAAATTCAAGTATGTTTAAAATTACTGTTCCCACGGTAAAAGTAAACGCTTTCTCATGCAATTTTATATTAACTTCTTGTTCTATCAATTTGAACATTGTAAATATATATTATTAATTATAAAGCGTCTTGGCTTGAATGTCTGTCGCTGCTGACCACCCTCAGCTTCGTTGTCACGTAGGTACCGATTGGGCCGCCTTATTGTAGCACTTTGATTTGACTTAACCATGACTGTGGTCTCTGCATCATTGCTGTCACGGGTGATGCACCCCAATATGTTTTGTGCATTAAACAAAACAACCACGTATGTATCGTTATGGAGATGAGTACATTTTATAATTATCAAAAATCTGTTCATAATATTTATTTCTATCTGTGACGTTTGACTCAGGGTAGGGGCCCCCATGGCTAAGTTGGTTGACCGCTGCACTGCTGATTTACCTTCACAGTACCCGGCAGAGGTTGAAGTCCACTTGCCGAACTGAGGTGTTAGAAGAACAGTCAGAAATAAATAAAATAACTCAAGACCGGGAAGGGACTGCACAGTAGTATATAAGAACCCAAACTCTCACACCCTCATGTAAAGATGTTCAATGTAGCAGTGTTTTAAATGTTAATGCCTGGCCTACTCCTGCTCGACCACACGTGAAGCGTGTACATTACAACTGGTACCTACATTATACATCCCCGAGGAATTAGAATAATCATCTAAAAAGTTTATCTGTCACAAAGTTACCGTTTCAACAAAACTTTATACTCCAATCTGTGGAAACCTTAGGATGGTTGATACAGCATTTGTAAACAAGGAAATTACGTTTTTTGGTGGTTTTACAACATGACTGTCGAAGTTATTTTTATATTGCTCAGAATATTTTGTTGACAAAGATAATTAGACAAGAAAGTAAACCCTTGATTGTTTCTCGTTAATTTTCCGATATTAGATCAACAGGACTTTAAAGGACATAATAATAACTCAATGTACGCATCGAAAACATTGAGTAAAGTATTGTATTCTATAAAATTGTTTGTCAATTATGTACTTTTGTCAGATTCAACACAGTACTTAATAGTTCAATTTTTAATGTTGACGATCAATATTATTCATTTTGATAAAATTAAGAGAAGAAAATATGACTTTTATTGGACTTATTGAGTATTGATTTTATTGATCATGATAAAATTGTATTACGATCGGTTGCACATTGCTAAGCTCGGGGCGCCAAATGACTCCTGCATATGCTGGAAGCCGTTCCACGGTCAGCGATTTGTGAAATGAGGCATGCAACTATTGCTGATTTGATGGTAAATATAATGAGCGGTCAATTCCTTGTCTGGCTGATGTCCATTCTAGGAAGTCGGATCTATTAACGTGAATAGACTGGCATCAAAGTCAACCAGTCACGTAAAATACTTTTATAACAAAGATTGTTGAGATGATAAGCACAGTCCCAATACCCTTTGCAGTCACAAACATATAAATATTGAGTGCTATCTTACACACAAATAAAAGTTTTGATAAAGTTGACAAATAATCATCTAGTCTAACGTATTTTACGTACAACTCTTGCGATAGAAAAGACGCTGTTTAACAAACTGCTAGTCAATGGCGTTTGCCTTAAAACGCAGTCATCATGCTGGTACCAATCATTCTCTGGTGTGGTTCGAATGTTGTAAATGTGTATATTTGTACCGAGACCGAACCCAAGGCGTTGGGGATATTGACGAGGTACAAAGATGTCGGAGGCGATATCTGTCACACGATACGGATGTTTTAGACATCATTCTAATCTAAGAAAAACCCTGATAATAATCTGATAGAAATTCGATAAAAATGTTTGACATTGATAAAAGTTCGGCACTGTTGTCGACTTTATTTTGACTGAAATCCGTCGATGTTCACATGTAAAGTTATGTATAAACTTAACATTTGACGAGATTCAGGTACAATAGGCACAGCAGCAGATACACAAAGAAGCTATCGTTCATCGAAATAGCTAGTGCAAACCGATCTGGCTGCATTTCAAACATGATGCTTTTGACAAAACATTGAGTGTTAGCAGTCACATGATATCGGTTTCCAGTGTAACGTAGACCTTGTCTGAACGACATTTACCGACTCAATGGACAGACGCACTAGTTCCTTAACACAGGCCATGACGGCCATGCTATTATGAGACATAGTGATAATAATATAGGCCTATATATATAATAATTACTTGACAAAAATATATAATAATATTATGGGAGTTCGCCACTGGTGCTATTCAAATGACGTGGTTAATCGTGATGGCATGACATATCTAATTCTAAAAGGTCCATCTATTTTTAAAGCTAGTCTTTCAATTGATTATTTTAAACAAGCATCACTTTACTCTCCTTCTCCTATATGAAGATTTAAATATTAAGTATTGCGATTTTACTACATTGAATGGAATTGTTCGCAGAGAAACTCCTGAAGAATGTCTTGTTGTTCAACACGATGAATTTCGCATTAAATAACCCATGGAGCTAGATCTTTACTCTTATTTACTCTATGCTTAGTTCAAGGGATAAGCATAGTGGTCCATAAGATGTAGGCACTACTAGTATCTAGTGTATAAATTGTTACGGTGTTATATCAGGCGTGTGACAAGGATATCATTATTTATTGTTTGTGGTATAAAAGCCAATGTGTGCTTAATGCATATCTCAAAATCCCTTAACGCCTACACGTCAGAAAACCTTTGGAACCTCATTTACCGATACCGACACAGAACAAATAGAACAGTTTCTAAAACATTTTGTTTATTTGAGATAGATAGATATGTTTGAATTTCGGTTTCTAGGCATTACCATTAGACAAATACTTCTATTTGACAGCACAGGTGGCTCGGTTGTTTGTGTGCCCTGCTGCTGTCGGAGATTTGAGACCTCCGATTCGTAACCGGTGGGGTCTGTTTACAGTGTTGTTGAGCTTACGGCGTTTGTTTCCTGAACTCATTATGCTGGAGCACCGACATTATGAGTAAACTAAAGTACAGTTTAAAATCCACCAGTAAAATGACAACTTCTTCTTTTATTATGGATTCGTTTATATTTGAACTAATCTACGGCGTAATCAATAAATTAATCTGTTTGACAGTCTCTAGGAAAAGGCTGTTGACATATTTTCAAAAATTGCTATAATTATAAGAAGGACTGGTTTAGTCACGGTTTGAACAGAAAAAAACATTTGTTACATATTATATTATAAATTTTATTCAGCATCTCCATTTGAACGTACTTATTATTATACATATTTTCTTAAAATTGAAAACAAGTGTATGTGGATACATATTTTTATTATATTATAAATATCTACTAACACTACTGCCCAAATGACATATAGTCCTTGGAAGATGTATCTGTAATGATCAAACTCTGGCTCTGTGTGCTGACTTAATTTTAAAGCCAGTAAGAAATTACTTCTGTAATATTTTTTGGACTTTGACATTGTAAATGGAGGAATTATTTTATCCAATATCGCCAAACGTAATAGCTGGTGCCACATAGTATTAATAAGAAAGACCGCATGTATATGACATCAAAAATTGATTGACAATAAGGCCTACAAGGGCTTCCAATCTATTATAACCTGTCGCGTTTTCATTATTCTCGGAGACAGGCGGATAATATATGTCAGGCATATAACATGCTATTCCTAACAGTGTATCTGGAGAGCCCAAGCCAACTCTCAGAGAAGTCACATTAGACATAGTGATCCAGGGAGCAATGTGCGCGCCGTGTGAACCATTCATCCGTGATAACCATCATCCGACTTAAACTTTCTTGCAAACTATGGCATCCCATTACTTGTTCCCTCACATTACCTTTCTTCTAACATCACAAAGTTGTGGCCAATAAGAGTACAATTACGTTCAGCCACTCTCATAGATAACATCTTTACGGATTTTCAAGCTCAAATTCTTCTGTCGGAAATCTCCCTCCCATACATAACATCAAAAGATTACTAAAATCCAACAATATGGATTATGTTTTATAAATAATAAGCCTCCACAAACACAGTTCAAAGCCACTGACAAGTGACAACAGATAAATAAGCCTCAACCTAAAGACTGTTTATCTGGTTACATGTTCCTGTAAACAATAATATATATTTGGAATATATTTATATTGAACAAATAGTGAACATGGACCTAGAAACAAATGAAACACCAACCCGCTTAAACCATGTATATATCAGTATTTGTTACATATACAGGGAGGACTCTGTTAGAAGCTATGCTTATAACCGAGTTTGACGTCGTATTACCATTAATAACCTTAACCTGTTGCCATACTGCTGTAGGAGTTGCGGTTTAAATTTGAACACTGATCTCTCTGTGATTTATCGATTACTCACTGTTCAAATGCCTTGGGTGATTTTTAAATAACATATGTGAATAACCCAGAGCAACTTCATTGATAGCATTAATAACGTTGGAATAAACCAGATTATAACCTAGAGCAGTTTCATTGATAGCATTAATAATGTTGGAATAAAACAGATTATAAACTAGAGCAGATTCATTGATAGCATTTAATGATGTTGGAATAAAACAGATTAGCATCATCGAATTCTGTACAATTATACAACTTTTCGTCACACACATTTGTCTGCTTTCCCCAAGATACCTTTCCTAGCTTGCAGTGAGCCGAACGAAGATGATCACTATGAGATGCTATACCCAATGATGAGAAGATAGACATATGATCACTGTCACAAGGTGACGCTTGATCAACTGACTGTATTCACACTATGCATTAGTTTCGAGAAAATAAAGTTAGGTTAAGGGCTAACAAGTTCCCAGTTCCCATTCCATCGTTCAAAATAATCAAACCATTATCTTGGGCAACATTCCAGATACGTTTACCAGTAAAATCAATAGAAGAACGGCCACAATCAGTGTTGTGGACATTAAAAGTCCCACGTAGAATTAATGCACCTGGGTTACATTCATTCACAATGACATCAAAATCACTGAGGTCTAGTTTATGGGGAAGACCCATGGATTTATGGAAAACAGGTTATGCAATCAGTGTTTTGGGACTTTTCTGAACACTTTCACAAAGAATGAAGAGGGTGCGAGGAGCAACAACTCTTTTCATTGGTCACTGTGTTGTGGCAGGGACATAGCTGATGTTGTAACTGGCGTTCGGACGTCACCGTGTTGAAGCAGGTGTTTATTCATCACCGTGTTGTAAACTCTCAATCTGGGATAGTTGTGCCCTTCCCCAAACCCCCCCCCCCCCCCCCCCAAAATAGATAACAACCCCAAAAAGCCCACAACAACAAAATAATGAAAAGAAAAAAAAATACATAAAATAAACAAATTCCGCATCAAAGAATATTAAAAGTAACAAAAATGTCTATAATGTCGAAAATGTAGCTGTGAACCATTGGCTGAACTCCAGCTGGCCTACAATGGGATAAATTGATTTATCTGCCATCAGTGTGATTTGGAATTCATTTCATATGCAGGTCCCATTTATCTCAGGATTTTACAGATTGGAAAACCATTATTTATATTAACTGCTGTCTTCTGGACCGATTATCTGTTGTCTTTTACTAGAGAGGTCACGAAGACCATCCGTCTGGTAAGAAAGGTAATGGCTTGTTTGTCTGAGCTAGCATAAGGAGTGGGATCTCCCCAAGAACTAAGTTTGCTTTTAGTAAGTTTCTTCGTGACAATATTAGTTAGGAACACAGTTAATACCAGTTCGGTTGATTGTACGCAATTATGAGACAGGCTGTATGTTAAAAATTCTTCCGGCAAATCCAATAACATCCAGACCACTGGCAAAGTAACAAGTTATTCACGTTATTTATTAATAGATAGAAAAATCAACGGTGCATTATGACAGGGACTAAAACAATAGACATGAATCCATCACACTAGCTAGCCAGTGGGATATCCTTATTGTTTTTTTGGCAGATGATGAAGCATATAAGGCAAGTTTTATTGATCACAGCATCTACTTCAGGTTTTTTTTCAAGCTATCTTCGAGCAAAGATGTTTCAAGTGTTATGAAAAAAAAAACGGTTATAATATCGGTAGAGAAATAGAAAAATAAGCCATACCTTATATTATACATTGTTGCCTTGTTGGATAGAGAAATAATGGAAAGGTCTATTGTATGACAGTGAAAACTAGCAGTCCTCGGCGTTATTTATCAAACTGTCTCACTTTTGAATGTTCAAAGCTTTTCCAAACAAATTATATACATTTCCACATCGCGGACTTTATTTGTAGTCACGCAAAATTGTTTATTTATTTGTTTGCTGGAAGATGTATTGATAATATTGAGACAATAATTAAATCAACTGTAAGATTTTCAGTAGGCTTAACAAAGGAAAGGTTCACGTATTGGACAAATCTTTAGTGAACGCCAACATTCTATAAATCACGAGATAGCCAGTATTAAATCCTACACCGTAAGATGACATTCAAAGCTGAATTACACTAGAATTGCGAAATGTAACATAGCCATAAAGTAGCAATTAGCAATTAATCATTGCATAGCTTACAGTAACAGGGTGGAAATTAGCATGGTTACCTAATTGTTCCAGATAAGTCTTTTGCTGAGTCATTCATTTATCCATTTCATGTTAGACCAATATGACTCGTTTGCCAATAACAGATGGTTAACTAGCTTTTTTTTTTGGTTTGATTGATTGATTGGGGTTTTACCAAAAAACCCAAGCCATTCCCTTATATGACGGCAAGCCATCCCAATCGATGAAGGAACCACCTTAAACTATGCTGCCAACATGCAAGACAGAACACAACATTTACATAACATTAACAAAACGAGACACCACAACAAATCGGCATCCTGTATGTGCCCCATAGCTCAAGGAGCACCTGGGCACAAGAGGCTCCCACCTAACAACCCGCGCTTTTTTGTTAGAGGAAAGCTAATAGAACCCAGAAACCACGTGGCCTTCCGTTTCTAGCCGGCACGCCAACAAAGGCACTGTCCGCGATCGTCGTACTCAAAAGAGTATTTAACTTGTATCACAACTATTGTCAGTAAACCGATAAGAACCCTCATATAAACCACTCCCTCGACCTCAACAGCCACCAGTTGCAACCTAAGAAAAAAAACCTAAGGACTTGAACCTTTAATAGATACATTGACGGCGACTATTCAATCCAACCCGGCGCTTTGAATTTGCGAACTCGGGGGGTTACGTGGACCGATCGTTAGATCAAATCAACCCACAGGATAACTCAGTGGTTGTGTTGTGGAGATGCGTAAGAAAACCGCCTATTCGCCATACTATTCGGCACTTGACGTTTTAAGCAGTTTTTGTACCTACGTATTTACAGAAAGGACAAACAGAAAAATGTCCAAATAGGCTCGGGTTACCCCACATTGCAATTGTTAGAAAATCATGCATGACTTGCATACTAGACAAATTCGATGGAAACGCATCCAGTTCATTTTAGTAGAAATATAGGGTAAATGTACGGATATGTTTAATGTAATAGAGGCAATAATATGGAACTTTATTTTAAAAATTGTAAAGAATTAAACGAAATCTCAACCAGTATTGTACAGTAAAGCACAAATCATGGTGATATTTGTTTTTAAACTCAAACGTGTAAACAAATAAACTCGAAACTTGTTGCCACCTCCACGTAAATACATTGCATGAAGAAGCTTAGAAGTTCGTGTTGTTCTTTTCTAAAAAGAACGATCTTGACAATTGCCGCAACAAACCGTTGTGTTTGTACAAACATAGGAAGTTTTAAATCACGAGATATCATGACTGTCATCAATATCATTGGCTTGTTCGTCTGTAAGCCTACTGTGTTAAACTCCAACAGCGTAACTGAACTTCTTAAAGAGTTCATAACAGAACAACACAATATACTTTGAAAAGTGCTGAGACGTTATTACAATCTTCGCTGACTTCGATTTTCCCAAGACCATAATGTAAATGACGTATATATTAATTGTATGAATCCTTCGATTAAGAATCTAAGAAATATTTATCTTATCTCAAAGCCCATTCGCAATACATATTCCCCCGTGTGGGCTTGGGTTGATAGGAATTGGCCCATAGCTCCTCCGGAAAGCTTTTCGTTGGAGGCCACTAACCGGGGTCAACCTGTTTGCCGTGGGTTGCATCTCGTGTTGAAGAACAATGGGATCCTGGTAACTGAGGGGCCATTTGGTTGGCAAGATGGTGCCAACACGTCAATTTGGCCCAATATTCTCCTCAAATTGGCCCGGTCTGATCAATCGGCTGGTCATCCAACGTGCTGAAAACCACCTTTTACAACCAAAAAATTTAAATATATATGAAATTATTATCATTGCAGAAGGTGGTGGCTTATGGACCAATCACGTAGAAGACCGTTATTATTGATTCAGCTAAGCCTTCATTTCGAGTATACCTTCAATGGAATCCTTGGTGACTTCCACAGCTGGTTACCGCTGGGAAGGTATCGCCCCTGTTTGTGCTCTGTGGCGGGTTGAGGACATGGGCGGTGCATTTCTAAGCCCTAATTATGGCTTCAACAATCTAAAAAGCGGACAAATATAGATCTATGGATGGATGTTGAAGAGGAATCTCTTTCAAACTGGCCGCGCTTTATAGTAATTACAAGTAAAACTGAAACGTAGTTAACAAACTGAACCCATTTGGAATACATATAACTATACAAAATTCCGTAGGCTGTGTTAAAAATGTTTCAAAACTTAAATCTAGCAGCATTCTGATTGAATGTGCCAGACAGCAACAATCAGAAAACCTACTCAAAATTTAAAAAAATTATGAATGCAGAGGTGGAGGTCTCTCCTCGCCGAGCCCGCAACTCCTGTGGATCGATCATTAGCGACAGAGACCAAGATCTTATTAATATGGCAGAAAATTAGATTAAATTAGAACAGAAGTCAGGCGCTTCACCAGCACAAAACATCTTCTCCGATTCATTGAAGACTGGAGATAGGGTGGCAGCTGCAGCAAACTGACTGCAGCAACAGGCCTCCCTAAGATTCCCTTCATCTTCGCCGTCTTCTCTGTAGAAGCCAAGGCTATTTCACTGACTCTATACCTTATTTCCAAACATGATATTAAAAAGGCATTACTTTGTAGTGGTTTGCTGTCGTGCCTTTTGGCTTTTGACAACTTTAAGGCGAAGCACCCAGCAGTCTTACAGATTCTCACTGAGTATAAAGGTCTAGTAACCGGTGGGGCAGAGATCCTCTTCTGCTGAGTATCAATGTAAACACAATTGTAGGCAGGGAAGCCAAAAAACGTTAATTAGTTCATTTTGCAATTAAGAATTTACTATAAAGATCTAACCCCAATATAACCACATACATAGCTGAGCTTAGGCAAAGTGTAACAAATTTCACCATATACATCCTACCATAGCACAAAATTCTTACTCCCATGGAATGTCTCTAAAGGATCAAGTTGTTCTATCGCGATGTCGTATAGAACACAGTCGCCTTACTAAGAAACATATCCATGACAGAGATGAACAGGAACGAAAGTGTGCGATTTGTGACTGCGTAAACGACATCAAACACATATTGGTTGACTGTGTGGACTATTAGGCAACAGTTCTACACAGTCGCCTCTACGAAGGACTTGTTTGACAACATTGCTGGCGATGTTGTCATCAAGTACGTTAAGAAGATCGAGATGTATCACAAAATATTGTATTTACTTAAATCAAAATTGTGATTGATTTTTAAAGATTAAATCAAGCACTGCTTCTTGTTTTAGTGCCTATTTCAAAATTGTATCACTTATATCTGTCCTGTTCAGTTCACTTTGATTCTCTTTCTGATACACGGCCTTGGATAATTGGACATTGGAAGAGATCAATCTTATAATCTAAAGTATTAAAATGCAATAAATGTTCACAGCGTTAAACACCAATCAATCAATATATATATATATATAAATTGCGTTATTTAGGGGGGGGGGGGGGGG
>JAVFBZ010138833.1:0-21954 GCA_032466195.1 Katharina tunicata
TCTCAAAAGAATAACACCAAACTTAAACTTCTGCATTGTTTAGTTTTTATTTTATGTCGTTGCAAACATGTGGTATCCTTTCTTTTGGACACTAGTTTAGTATAATATTTGACAAACATTACACACATACACGAAAATAGCACCGCAATTGTTACTCTAAACTTAAAAGCTGTGGGTTTTATTTTCGATAAACATACATGTTCTAGAACGATGTCGACGCATCTAGCTCTGTACTGATTTGCTTTCTTGTTTGAATTGCAATATAATCCTATATATCATATACAACTTTTAAACTTTTGTATTCAAACCTTGTTGGGAAATTATTGAGTAGCTCTTAATATTGAAATGGCCATGAACGACAGGAGACTTCAATGTCCGGATAAATGTTATTCATTTGAAGACGGGCCGCCAGAGAGAAGTCACATTACAAATGTTTGAGGTTATATACTTTATATTATCTGCAAATTTCAGTTTCGTTCTGATGCAACCATAAAAGCGTATCGTCGTTCACGACTTGCTTGTTCTACAAATAAGAATAACAAAAAAAAAAAACGCCGGAGGTGCTTACAAACCCATAGACAGTTAATAAACCCCTGAAGATTATATTATTTGCTTGCGTCTACTCCTTTTTTACGTAATATAATGTACATATCGCACATAATATTGTCGGAACGGATTAATTTTTTTAAGTACTGCATTCCTTAAAAATTCAAAATTCTGAGCACCTCTTACTGCTATCACGTACTGTTTAACAAAGCGATCAGCAATCTTTTCACTTTGACAGTCACTGCTCTTCATATGCAGATATCCAGTAATGTAAATAAACTTCCATGGGTAAGAAGGAATTTCATTGTCACAAAATAAAGTATTTATTTAAAGGAATCATCATTTGCTTCATGTATATACAGGTCTTGGGATGTTCTTAACATACGGAAATCTTATATTAAACTTCATGCACATGACAAGAAATTGGATTTGTTTGATTAGGGGTTTACACAATACTAGAAGCTATTTCACTGATATGACGGCGTCAAAGCCCAATGGATGAAGGAAAACACCGCGAACGACACGGAAGTCAAATCAGTACATTTACAAGACAAAAACACAAAAATAAGTCTGCGTGCATATGTTCTTTGGCATACAGGGCATCAGGGCACACAAGAGGTTCCTGTCCAACAATCAGGTAAAATTATGGAAGGTAAAAGAACAAATTATAAGCAGTGTTTCACAACAACAGCTGGAATGCCTTATTGTGCATCGTGAAACACCAATAAACTACATGCATTTAAATAGTTTCGAAACTTATTTCTGGTAAACTCCATTTGACATTTCGGTCACTGTTGGGGGAGTCCGCTATTGGTCCTGTGTCAGCTGATCGTTATTGTGTCAAGTAATTATTGTTATCGTCGGTCAGACAGTGTGATATAGTGATGGATCACTGGATTAAATCAATTACCGCGATTGCCTTCTCCAAAGTTTGACAAGGAACAAATATAACACCAAAAGTTACCTCATACGTGACACAACATATATATTTATTTATGTATTAGTTTGTATCGTCGCAATCGTTTCCATTTCCCTCATAAGCCGACATTCCTTCCGACCAGTGCAGGGTTAAAACCTTTTAGTGTAACCGCGTAAATCCCACGGCAACAATCAAACGCTCAGCCGAATAAGCCTCGGTGCGACCCGAGAGCCTTATAGGATAAGGCAACTATTTGGTACGCATTCTACTTGGCCCTTTTCTGCGAGCTATGAGTTAATAGATTCTGTTGTTTTCAAACATTTTTGTAGTGCTAACCTTCCTTGATATGTCAGATCAAACTATGGTACATGCAGGAAGCAAACGTTTTAATTCGAACATAATGCTTTTAACTAAGCTATTTACTTCATGACATTTAAGTAGGACAATATCATTTGATCCTAGGTGTGTAACGATAAAATTTGGTTCTGGACAGCTCTCAAGATCGCCCTTGACAGCAGGTATCAGCTCTTGAAGGCGCATGCCCCGCTTTCCACACCACCTTACACGAACCCCATACTTCTCCAGGCCCAAGTTTGGTTTCACAGGACGCACCAAAGCTCTGCGATGGGCCCAATAAATAAGAGAAGATCCATAAATGCGAATTTCTGAAATGTTACGAATATGAATTAGAGAATTTCTCTTTATTATATATCAGGTGTTAAGTGAATTCGCACATATCGAGAATATACATGAGAGCGCCATAAATAATAGCTGAATATTTTTGCTCCCTATTCTTTCAGTCAGTAGAATCAAAGGATTTGAATGAGGTCATCGGCAAGCGCTCGCCGAAGACACGGAAGATAACTCTGTATGGAATTGTGCAAAGGGGGATAACTCTAATTATCTCCCCTTAAACAGTAAAATTCTGTTAATAAATTCGTCTATTCCAAATCGGAATAAACATTATTAAAGTAAAGACCATTAACAGTATTTAAATTTTTGGGATAATTGTTATTTTTAGTTGAACACACTCAAGCTCAGAAAATGTTGCAGGAATCGAATCAGACTTCGAATCGCCAGCATGTTTAACATTGCACTCTAGGGCAGTTCACTTATATGACGACCGCGTCGCTGCTGTACGGGGAGAAAGACCCCCACACCCCCGTGACATCCGCAGCCACAGGAAAACTTGCCTAAAAGCGTTATTCAATTATACCGAGTACACTGAAGGGAACTCAGTGGACATAAAAAATTGTCAGAAGGCTAAATAGCTGAGTGGTCGAGGTGCCCGGTATTTACTGCTGACGTTTCGGTGCCGGATTCAGAGGATCGTGAGATAGTATTGTTCCAGCAATAGTCTAAGCCCGCACATGTTTTGGAATTAGAAACTGTTCAAGCATTGATTCATTGATTGATTGGTGTTTATCGCCATGCTCTAGGGTATTCCACTTATATGACGGCGATGTATTCCAATTGTAGACGGCAACTTTAACCCAACCATTAGTTGTGAAGTCCCTTTAGTGATTTAACTGTTGGAACGACGTTTCTACAGTGCTAAGTATGAAAGCAAGAATATAATCTGGAAACATACTTGCTTTAATAGCCAATATGTACATTTGAGGCAATAAAACTGTGTTCAACAAAAATAAGAGAGAAAAGAAATAAATATGTTCAATCTAAATTAAACGCGTAGCTGAAATTCCAGGTAAGGCTCATTATATTCATGCAAAAGAGACACATCGTACGATTCATCGATATTTGGAATCAAGATTGTGAAGAACTTTTGTTTATACTCATTATTTTCGTATGATATTGATTTCAAGCATTTCATTATTGTTTTGTTCATTCTTCGTAATCTTGTTGATCAAGAGCATGACAAAAGAAGAAAACCATACCTTTGATGTTAAGTTTTCATGTCACATCTTAAAGCAAAACAAAATTCAGCAGTCACAGATCGACAATTTGTTCACGTTTGCGCTACCAGTCATGCTTATGGCGAAAACTGTAACATTTTTTTTTGTCAATTTGCGATTGTTCATGCCAGTTTACAGTGTAAAGGCTGAAGCAACAGCTACCGAACCTGACCTACAGAAACCCAGAAAACAATACACGTCTTTGAGAAGCGGTACTTAGTGTCAGGTTTCAAATTACTAGAATTGTCTATTTTACTGTGTACATGAATTTCTACTCACGAAATACTAGTAGCTTAGTGCGGCAGTTCCGTTGTCAGTTGGTCATAAGAGAGAAGTGTGATGGTAAGTAACACAGTGTTTAAATCTCGCCTTGACAACACATGAAAACAATCTTTTCTGAATTTGTTTTGAATGGTATTCAGGGTATATACAGAATCAAACATATCCACGATGTTGTCAATAACATGCCCGAGAGAACCATGTATGTTCAAATATAAATTATCGTTTATGTTTTAAAAATGCAATCGGGACTTAGCGTTTAAAGTCAGGGCACGGATTGTTATCATTTTTTTATTGGGAAAAATAGACACAAAATGGTATCATAATCGAGTATAGGGTATCAATAGTACGTTATTACCGTAACAGACAACAATATTACATTATGGGTTGTGATACGTTCTCCGACAATTTTATTTCCTTCTATATTGTGACTTCATTATTAATTGCACATCAAAATTTAATTCTGTAAATGACTTAAAAATGATATGTGCTATAGTATCCCGTATGCCATTGATTGCTTTGGTATAGTGCCCACGTTGTTATTAATTGCCGGTCTCTTTTATATAAATTGTTTTATCTGTTTTAATCTCTTGCGATGGCGTTGATTTTTGTTCGATCTCATCTATGTTGTCGTGTAGTTTAGTACTTTTCCATTTCTAAATTGCATTGGGCATTCAAACCCTAAAGGCGCCCAACAAACTCCATGTATTAAAATATTTACCTTAAACATTACTTAACAAAAGATTAAAAGAACAGAACAGTTGAGCACGGTGAGCACTTCCATGTATATTCCCCATGTTTGGATGACCTTTTAATAGTATAGCTATGCAGGTATAAATTTATTTATTAGCTCATTAGCCACAGTGACATGATGATAATGAAACTAAAGGGTTCACTTTAACATTCAAACAATCTTAGCAAACTTTAGTTCGTCTAATGAAATTGAGATAAGCTTGAATTATAAGCACATTTTGTGAGTATTGGGGAAACCAAAGACCAGCAATTGGGAAAAAATAACTGACATGTGGTCCTTCTTGAACGCTGACGATTGTAGAGGAACACACAGCTTTGCCAGAGCGTATTATATCTATCGTAACATTTATCGATTTAAAGATCTCTTCTCCTCTAAGACCTTCGAATTGCCACTTTATGCCTGAAGGTTATATCGATTTAGACACTGAGGGTAGGTGTGTATTCTTAAGTACTTTACTCCTCATAAATTTAAAGCACGGTTTTCCAACCCCTGGTCAATTTGTTTAACATGTAATTGATGTGCTTCGTTGGCCTAACGCGGTATTATTAGACCAGTTGGAGTGGACTTAAGACCTCACTCGCATCTGAATATCAGCGAGAATGAAACCAAACGTACACAAATTAGTCTGCCCTCTTTCAAGATGTCATTGTCAATCATCCTTGTAGTTTAACACTGAAAGTATTGTGAAAATAGGCGACTTAAATGATACAAATAAGTCCTTTGTGTATTCGTCATTATTCGAATACAGCTCGTTATAACATCTGTTGCGTTGATTGCTTTTCTAATAACGTGAAGAGCACTCCATTCTAACTACATTTGGTTTCCTGTTATTCAAGTTTAACTGCTAACGTCAGTTTATTTGATACAAAATAGACGATAAATCGCACACTACTGCAGAACTAGATGCATAGTTCTGTATCGTTATTAGTCTACTATGTAATCCATATATAACGATACAGAACTGAACAAAAATGTGTAATTTTAGGTCTTAGCGGCCAAATTCGAAACTTTCCCTCTATCTCTCGACTTTTGTTTTTAAATGACTGCCCCATAGCAAGCTTTTTACCCTCAGAATTTACATCAACTATAATATTTTGATAAAAACTACACAAACAATTAGAGAAAATGTATAATAAGTATCGAATAAGACAACCTATTGATACTTTAATCTAGCTTTTGCGCCAAACCAAGGGTTCGTACCACTGAAATTGTTTCTGGCATCCAGATAAAGTGTTAGCCTTTTGACCTCGGTTTCTCTATGTCGAACAACGCTGTCTAAACCAGAGGCTGAATTTGCGATTAAGAAATTTTAAAATGAGGAAACAGTCTTATTGGCTTCTTCCCGTTATGATACAGCTAAATAATAGCATATGAATTTCATAATGTCCAAACTATCAGGTTTTTACTATGTTAGCAAGGGAACGCTGGTACCAACTAATCAATAGAAGAAACAAATGTTCGGTTTATTTTTATCCACAGACATGGGATCATTATATTTAAATGCCCAGCCGACCTAAGTGCTGTCTTATTTCGTGTCATTGGAGACGAATAAGTTCTTCAAGACATCTCTGGATTTATTTACTGACTGTCAAGTGATTGTGGAGCACATTTCCCTATATTACATAGTTACTGCATACTGAGATTACCGACAATACTACATTGCCTTAAGCTGCTTCGCTGCATAAATTTCTCACTAAACATTTGTTTTTCGATTAGACTAATTATATTGCAATAGACGTGGGACGAGAATAACGCAATATATCTGCAAATATAATATTTAATGTATAAGGTAAACTATACATGAACTTTGAGCTGATATATTACTCTAGATAAACCTGCAAAACTGTTGCAAGAATGGAAAAGGGTTGTGCCTTACAACACAATTACAATGGGTTTTTAATTAATGTCTGTTATTTATCGCCGATTCGTTCTCTCTGGCATTTGAACAACTCTATCCAGTAAATATATAACATATCAGAAAGTATAACAACATAAGTCTCCAAGGTTTCTATTATTATTATTTTACTTATTTTAGCTTAACTTTTTAAGACCTTGCATACTTCTATATCAATATATTTCTAGTTTTCGTGCCTGTGCCAACTATATTGCTGAAAAGCATGACCATGTACTTGTATGTATAAAATTCCTCACAGATAATACGCGTTGTCAGACAACATGAATGTTTCATTGACGAATGCCTTAAATGTGGTAAACACCAGCATTGTGATGTTTGATTGTCTTATTTACTCGTAACCTTACCGCCACAAAGTGTTGATGTATACCCAGCACGCAATGATGGACGTCCATAAATCGAGAATTTTAAACATATCGATTTCATGTAGCGCAGAAAGAGCAAAGCAGACCAGTCGTATGTGGTTTACCGAATGAAAAAACGGTTTTAAAATATAAAACAATTTCTCCTTTTATTTTTTCGTTAAATGTTAATAAGTAAATAAATGTTTCTGCTCCAACGCGGTTATGGGAGACAGCGTGTATACCTGCGTCAAAATAAACGCTTTGATCTGAACTGTGATCAATGTGTCGATAGATTTGGTGGCGAAAGGGTAATGTTGTGAGTAGAAATATCCTACACACATAGATGTGAATTTGTGTTGGTTATTAGAAATTTGAAGGTGATTTGCCACATTGACTAAATTATTCGTGCCCACATTCCTATTTTTGGACAGACAGAGGGAGTTTCAGCAGGAAAATAATATATATGGTGTCATTACACAGATCCACAGATCTTACTCCATTGAAATAGTTTTTGGGAATAAATCGATAGACGTATAAAATCAGCTTTTAAAGTACAACAGAGACGCTTGCAGAACTGCCCACAGCGTTTCAAGAAGACTGGAGAAGAATAGGAGAGTATCCGTAGACTTAATCAGTAATTTTCAAGGAAGTGTAGAGCAGTAAAGCATCCAGCCGTGGTCTCGCAAGTCTGATCTGGGCGCTCCCTCGTGGCCGAATGTGAGTTTTGACAGGACAGTATTATGTGCATTAATTACATCGTTGTCGAAATAAATTGAAATGAGAGATTTACATTCCTCATATGAACATATAATATTTTAACAGTTTGATAACGCGTTTAGCCTAAGCTGTTTCGTGTTCTGCAATTTTTTGTTACATTATAGCACCATTATCTTTATCCAAACATGTACAGTAAGGAATCAATCCAAAATATCCAATACCGATAGAACATTATGGACACTGTAGTGAGTGTATTGTTTGTCCAATGTATATCTCACATGCATGATTTAAATTGCATTTAATCTTTACTAAGGTCCATGTCATATCTTGAAATATAACATTTTGTGAGACCGTTTGGCATCATTTGGACTTTTTAACGAATGGTCGAGAGCATGTCACATATTTTTAAATCATACAGAGCGTTTCGTAATCTATGTTTTTCGTGGTGTTTGGAGTAGCCTTTCTAAGAAATGTGTTGGTTTATTTTCTTTCTATTTTTTTCCTTTTGTTTAATTGGTAGCCTGTGCGTGGTTGCTCAATTTAGTTTGCAACACCTCATCAACCGAACAAAATGGGTACAAATTTAATCAACAGAAAATGTGTCGGTTTGTGACCCAGTGAAGACAAGTATAAAAAACAATTGACAATTGTAGTAAAATATTCAGGAAACGTTTGACAGGTCGAAGGAACAGGGAGAAATCGAATCGGTGCTTCGTTAATTTAACGAGGGATACATCAAGGTTAATGTGGAATGTGCGGGCCTTTAAAGAAACTGAATATGGGTTTGTCGTAACTCGACATCCTATTAACGCAATGAATGTCCAAGGCAAGAAGCATATGAGACACAAATTACAATGGGAGTGATTCTGTTCTGTAACATGTATCCAGTATAACACAGTAGATCGATGGTTTTCACAAAAGAACTCATAGAATCACACATTTAACGGGTTTTGAACTAAGGTAAATAAAAGAGTAAAATACATCAGATTGTATTGGCATTCAATTTATCTGTTTATGAAAATGGAGCCCGACAAGGATCTTGTAAAAACGGATGCAATCGAGGGAAATCATTAGCTACATAATTGGCTCAAATTGTCAAAAAAGCTATAAATAGGTAACACAAACAGTAATGAAGTTGTGGTGAGTGATTTGTACCTGTGTTGTTTTTTTTAGTAAGCAAAAATCATACCGTTCAAGCCATCAGTCGAGCTTTTCGAGGCTGTTTAGACCAATACTTCGCCTGATTTACGAACAAACAAAAACTCCAGTTTTCTTCCACCTTTCATCTAAGGTTACATAGATCAATGCCAATAATGAAATATGTCCAGCGTTGATGTCCACTCTAAGAAAGGTTTGCTTTGTTTTGTCAATATGTGGATGTATCGTATCGTCAATTCAATCAGATTTAGGGTAGATACGTTTACATGGCTTAGGCCTCCAGCTCTCGCCTCTCCATAGCCCTCTTAATAAATATACTCGTCTGTATCACTTTGTTGGAAAATTGTCGATAAATAAGGGTAAAGAAAACATTTTGTCACGAAATTATTTTTTGAATTATTTTGTGTTTGTGTCATTAAAGTACAGACCATTAACAGTATTTACATTTTTGGGATATTTGGTTATTTTTTATTGAACAGACTCAAGTTCACAAAATGTTGCAAATTAAGACACTTGCAGGAATCGAACCCAAGACCCTGATAGCCAGGCTTCGAATCGCCAGCATGTTTAACATTGTACTCCAGGGCAGTTCACTTATATAACGACCGCGTCCCAGCTGTACGGTGAGAAAGACACACACAGGAAAACTTGCCTAAAAGCGTTAATCGATTATACCGAGTACAATGAATGGGACTAGCTGAGTGGTCAAGGTGGCCAGTATTGCTGAGTGGTCGAGGTGGCCAGTATTTACTCCTGACATATCGGTGCCTGATTCAGAGGGTCGTGAGATAGTATTGTCCCAGCAATAGTTTAAGTCTGCACATGTTTTGGAATTAGAAAAACTGTTCAAGCATTGATTGATTGATTGATTGATTGGTGTTTACCGCTAGCTCTACGGTATTTCACTTATATGACGGCGCTGTATTCCAACTGTAGGTAGCAACTTTAACCCAACCATTAAATGTGTATTCACTTTAGTAATATAAATGTTGGAACGACGTTCCTCCAGTGCTAAGTATGAAAGCAAGAATATAATCTGGAAACATACTGTCCTTTAATAGCCAATATGTACATTTGAGACAATAAAACTGTGTTCAATAAAAAAAGAGAGTAAAGAAATAAATATGTTCAATCTAAATTAAACGCGTAGCTGAAATTCCAGGTAAGGCTCATTATATTCATGCAAAAGAGATGTCGCTACTTACAGCACTATCCTCCTGGTATACACATCGTACGCTTCATCGATATTTGGCATCAAGATTGTTAAGAGCTTTTGTTAATACCCATTATTTACGTTTGATATTGATTTCAAGCATTTCATTATTGTTTTGTTCATTCTTCGTAATCTGGTTGACCAAGAGCATGACAAAAGAAGAAAACCATCCTTTGATGTCAAGTTTTCATGTCTCATCTTCAAGCAAAACAAAATTCAGCAGTCACAGATGGACAATTTGTTCACGTTTGTGCTACCAGTCATGCTTATGGCGAACACTGTAACATTTTTTTGTCAATTTGCGATTTTTCATACCAATTTACAGTTTAAAGGCTGAAATAACAGCTACCGAACCTAGCTTATAGCAACCCAGATAACAATATACGTCTTTGAGAAGCGGTATTTGATGTCCTGTTTCAAATTACTAGAATTGTCTGTTTCACTGTGTACATAAATGTCTATTCACGAAATACTAGTAGCGGTGTGGGGCAGCACCGTTGTCGGTTGGTCATAAGAGAGAAGTGTGATATGTAGTAGAACAGTGTTTAGATCTCGCCTTGACAACACATAAAACAATCTTATCTGAATTTGTTTTGAATGGTATTCAGGGTTTAGACAGAATCAAACATATCCACGATGTTGTCAATAACATGCCCAAGAGAACTATGTATGTTCAAACATAAATTATCGTTTATGTTTAAAACATGTAATCGAGACTTAGCTTTTAAAGTCAGGGTGCGGATTGTTATCATTCTTTCATTGAGAAAATTAGACACCATATGCTAACATAATCAAGTATAGGGTATCAATAGTACGTTATAACCGTAACAGACAACAATATTACATTATGGGTTGTGATACTTTCTCCGATAAGTTTAATTCCTTCTATATTCTGACTTCATTATTAATTGCACATCAAAATCTAATTTTATAAATGATTGAAAAATGACAGGTAATATTGTATTCCGACTGCCAATGATTGCTTTGGTGTAATGCTCAGGTTGTTATTATATACCGGTCCATTTTATATCAATTGTTTTGTCTATTTTAATATATTGCCATGGCGTTGATCTCTGTTCGCTCTCACCTATATTGTTGTGTATTTTTATTTCTTTTCCATTTCTAAATTGCATCGTGCAATCAGACTTTGAAGGTGCAAACTACGTGTATTAAAATATTTAGCTTAAACATTGTTTAACAGAAGATTAAAAGAACAGAACAGTCGAGCACGGTGAGCACTTCCAGGTATATTCCCCATGTTTGGATGTCCTTTTAATAGTATAGACATTTGGAGGTAAAAATTTAGCTGTTAGCTGATACGCCACAATGGTATGATGGCAATGAAACTAAAAGGGTACACTTTAACATTCAAAAATCTTAGCGAACTTTAGTTCATGTAATGAGATTGAGATAAGCTGGAATTATAAGCATATTTTGTGAGTATTGGGGACACCAAAGACTAAAAATTGGGAAAAAGTAACTGACATGTGGTCCTTCTCGAACGTTCTTAGACCATTCGAATGGCGTCTTTAGGCCTGAAGGTAATATTTATCTAGACAGTGAGGATAGGTGCGTATTCTTTAGTACTTTACTCTTCAAATATGTAAAGTTCAAATTCAAATTCAAAGTCATATTTATTCACTCCTTGCCCACTGGGTGGCACGGGAGGTAACCATACAGAGTTGCCATACATGGCGGACATCTATTACATGTTACATGTTTTAAATACATTATCTATATATTTTACCAAGTTTTTTAGATTGAGTTTATGCTCATTTTGAAACAACTCTCTACATTTGATAGCACTAGGTCTTATGTAACAATAGCGTGGTAACAATTTGTTCCTTATATTATTTATTTTTTTACAATCAAACATTACATGGTCTTCATCTCCAATAGTTTTACCACAAAAAGTGCATAGACGTTCAGCTCGTGGGATATTACTCCACCTTCCAGTTTCTATTGGGAGTCTATGATTAATTGTCCTAAACGTACATAACGCTTTGCGACTCTTCTCATCGAGTAGTTTAAGATACGGTTCAAGAGTAAACTCTGTCTTAATCATTTTATAAAATATGCCTCGATGGCTCCATATCAGAGAAGAATTTTTGCCTAAATTGATCTCTAAGAATAACCTCTACTTCTTTAACAACATTCCTACGGTTGGTAGATTGGGAGTCCCATACATCATTTAAGCCAACGGAATACAAGGTTGACTTTACAAATGACAGCCAACGGTTACTATGCTCATTTTCATTCATTAAAATAAATTTATACAGAATAGAGGCAAATTTAGTTTCCTTATATCGCAGAAGCTTGATCCAATATGAAACATTGCGAACAGTAATTTGTATGTACACTATGAAAACACGCATGGAGCTTCAACCACTAGACAATTTGGTTTACATGTGATCCATGTGCTTCGTTGGCCTTACGCGGTATTAATGAGACCAGTTGGAGTGACTTAAGACCTCACTCAAATCTGAATATCAGCCAGGATGAAATCAAATGTACAAGAATAAGTCAACCCCCTTTCATTATGTCATTGCCAATCATCCTTGTAATTTAACACTTAAAGTATTGTGAAAATAGGCGACCCAAATGATACAAATAAGTCCTATTCTTCTTTATTCGAATACAGTTCGTTATAACTTATGTTGCGTTAATTGCTTTTCTAATAACTAGAAGCGCACTCCATTCTAACTACATTTGGGTTGGCTGTTATTCGAGTTTAACTGCTAACTTCCGTTGATTTGATACAAAATAGACGATAAATCGCACACTATGGCAGAACTAGATGCATTGTTCTGTATCGTTATTAGTCCACTATGTAATCCATATAAAACGATACAGAACAGTACTGAACAAAAATGTATAATTTGTCTGTTTTGTTTTGCTTGTTTGTTTTTGTCTTTTTGATTCGGGTTTTACAGCGTGCTAAAGGTTGTTTCATTCATTTGACAGTGTGCCATCCCAATGACACTAACAATTGATAAGACAAGGACAAGACTGAAAACAGTATACCACAAGAAACCGAATCCCTGTTCCCATCCTCATCTCTCCCTAACGCAGCTAGTCGGGAAGATAAAACGTACCTTTATTCATAAATCGAACATCCTGCTGAAGTTATAGTAGACAATATAAGACAACATAGTAATAATTTGATCTAACTTTTGCGCAAAAGCAAGGGTTCGTACACTGAAATTGTTTCTAGCATCCAAAGAAAATGTTAGCGTTTTGACCTCGGTTTCTGTATGTCAGACAACTCTGTCTAAACCAGAGGCTGAATTTGCGGTTAAGTAATTTTAACATGAGCTGTCCCAGATGAAACACTCTTATTGGCTGATTCCCGTTATGATACAGCTAAATAATAGCATATGAATTTCATAATGTCCAAACTATCAGGTATTTACTATGTCAGAAAGGGAACGCTGGTATCAACTTATCAATAAAGGAACAAACACATGTTTGGTTCATGTTGATCCACAGACGTGAGATCCATTATCTTTGAAAACCCAGCCGACCTAAGTGTTGTCTAATTCCGTGTCGTTAGAGACGAATTAGTTCTTCAGACATCTCTCGATTTATTTACTGATTGTCAACTGATTGTAGAGTACACCCTATATTCCCTATATTTCCCTATATTACATAGTTACTGCATACTGAGATTAACGACAATATTACTTTGCCTTAAGTTGCCTCAATGGATACTTTTCTTATTAAACATATATTTGTCGTTCAGACTAATTCTTTTGTAGTAGATGTGGGACGAGAATAACAAAACTTATCTGCAAAAATAGTACTTAATGTATAAAGTAAACTGCACATTAGCCTTCGAGCAACAGTATTACTTTGGATAAACTTGCGAAGCTGTTGGAAGAATGGAAAAGGGTTTTGCCTTTATTGTAAAACTATTAGTTTTGGTTTTTAATTAATGTCTGTAATTTATCGCCGATTTGTCCTCTCTTGTATTTGAACAACTGTATCAAGTCAATATATAAAATATCAGTATAACAACATTTAAGGCTCCAAAGTTTCTATTATTATAATTTTACTTATTTTAACTTAATGTTCTAAGACATTATATATTTCTATATCGATATATATCTAGTTTTACAAGTTTTTTATACCGCCAACTATATATAGCTGAAAAGCAAGGTCATGTGCCTATAAAATTCCTCAAAAATAATACTTGTTGTCAGACAATAGAAATGTGTCATGTACGCGTGCCTTATTGGTCGTAAACACCAGCATTGTGATGATTGATTGTCTTATTTACTCGTAACCTTTTCGCTAAGGCGTTTTGATGTCTACCCAGCACGCAATGATGGACGTCCCTAAATCAAGCATTTCCAAAGTCTCGATGTCATGTAGCGCAGAAAGAACAAAGCGGAATCAGTCGTATGTCGTTTACCTTAAACAAAAACGGTTTTAAAATATAAAACATTTTCTTCTTTCATTTTTCGTTAGAAGTTTATAATAAATAAAAATATGTTATTGAACAATTGTTTCGTATGAACAATCGTTCATTCATGAATGACGATTTCTGCTTCCACGCGGTTATGGGAGACTGCCTGTATACCTGCGCCAAAATAAACGCTTTGATCTGAACTGGCTTCAATATGTTGACAGATATGGTGGCGCAACACAGATGCTGTGATGAGAAATATCCCACACACATAGATGTGAATTGGTGCTGGACATTGGAAATTTAGTAATTTGGTGATTTTTTATATTGATTAATTATTCGTGCTCACATTCCCTTTTTCGACAGACAGAGGGAGTTTCAGCAGGAAAACACCACGCCACACTCGGCTCATGTCGTGGATTTTCTTCAAAACTCAAAACATGTAGATGGTGTCATTACACCGATCGACAGATCTCATTCCATTTAAATACTTTTTGGGATGAAAACGATAGACGTATAAAATCACCTTTTAAAGTACAACAGAGACGCTTGCAGAACTGTCCACAGCGTTTCAAGAAGAATGGGGAAGAATAGGAGAGTATCCGTAGACTTAACCAGTATTTTTAAAGGAAGTGTAGAGCAGTGAAGCATCACGCCGTGGTCACACAAGTCTGATCGGGCGCTCCCTCGTGGCCGAATGTGAGCTTTAACAGGACTAGCAGTACTGTCATCATATGCAAATATGACCATGCTTAATTACATCGTTGTCGAAACCAAATGAAAAGAGAGATGTATATTGCTAATAAGAAAATAACAGATTTTAACAGTTTGATAACGGGTTTAGCTTTATGTGTTTCATGTTCTGCTATTTTTTGTAACATAATATAACCATTATCTTTACCCACACATGTACAGCAAGGAACCAATCCAAAATATCCATAACTGATAGAACATTATGGACACTGTAGTGAGTGTATTGTTTGCCCAATGTGTATCTCACATCCATGATTTGCATTGCAGTAAATCTGTTTTGCAAATACTATTGTTAAAGTGCTTGTTTACTGCATCGCGCGATGTAAAGATAATGGTTACAAAGTCTTATATATCTTGGTGAACTGTTCAAACATCTGTCCAGTAAACAATTACAAAGACAAAGACAAGTATTAAACATCGCTCAACCTTCTTGTTGACTGTTTTGTTATTGGTAGCTACATATTTGGGTTAAAACTTTATGTTGTATGATTAAACCGCCATGTTGCATCCCCCTGTATTAATAGTTAACGAATCATGCACCTCAATCTGTCAAAGATTATTTCAGTTTAAGAGGTTTTTCATTTGTTATTGCCAAGTTCTTAGGATTACTTAACAGGGATATCTACTTTACAATTTACAAAGAAACAGTAATCATATGGTGGATGAGCATCATTTGTGGACCTATAGATCAAACGGAGCTAATGTTTGGATGACAGCTCGATGTTGAATGAGGTGCATTTAAGCCTTTATAAAGTACCATTTCCGGCTTAAGGGAAATCTGCTAAGGATGGGATTGTCACTTGAATTCTACAACAACAAAATCGGCTAATGTTGTGATTGTGTTTCTTTATAAATGATTTTTAAGATCGCCAACATCAAATTCCGTACTCACTGGGTTTTCTGTGGTATATTGTTTACGTTATTAAAAGCTGGTCTATTACACGTCAGTTGCTTGATATGCATTATCTGTCCATGCAACGTGGAACTTATTAATCATGCTCCGTCTGCTGTAATTTTTCTCATTATATTTACCAACTGTTCGTTTTTCAAACCATCAAACTGATTAATAAACTAGATCCACCAATGTATTGATATCAAACGTTTTAACATAAGTTTCAACAAACCATAGAGAAGCAAGTGAGCACGAAAGGCAATTCGGAGTGGTAATGTCGTCAAATTTTAAATTCCGAAAAGCTCAAAAATATTTACCTGACAAAGGGCATGAAGGCTGCTAATGTTTTACTGGATAAATTAAGAAAATGCCATGTTAGTGTTGAAATAGCCTGTGACATTTTTGAATCATTTGTTGGAGGAGTTGTCATGCATGGATGTTAGATTTGGGGATTTCACAGAGGGGCACATGCACACATGCAATTACAATTATTTAAACAACTTTAAAATGTAATTATATCAACATCGAATGCTGCAATATATGGAGAATGGTGTAGACGACCATTTTTTTTACAGCGTATAATTGTAATTGTAACAAAAATATATTTTTTTAAAATTGCAAACTCTGACCATTTTATTTTACAAAATGTTTTTGTTAGACTTAGAGAGCTGTGTAACAAAAATAACACCAATTGGATGTGTTTAGTACGAAATGTGTTAAATAAATACTGTTTTGGGGAAGTTTGGCATTTTGTCCAAAGTATAAATTTTAAATTATTTATTAGCCAATTTGTGCAACGTGTAACTGATTGTTATAACCAAAATCTTATTTCTGAATTTAGATTCCTAAATTAATTTTATACAAATACCTCAAACAAAATATGGATTTTGAAATTTATTTAATTAAAGGTTATAATAGAAAACATAGAGTTGCTATGACTCGACTACGAACACCTTCGCGTCCGTTGCTTATTGAAAGTGGTAGGCACGGAAGTACACAGTTGTTAAAAGAAGAAAGATTGTGTAATTTTTGCAATGTAGGTCTTAATGAAAACGAGTATCATTTTCTTGTAATATGTCCTTTATATCGTGATTTACCTGTAAAGTATATCAAACGCTATTATCGGCGTAAACCAAGTATGAGAAAAACAGTTGATTTATTATGTTGTAAAGCAGGAAAGACCTTACGCAAAACTGCGCATTATATTCATGCTGCATTAGAACTACGCAAAATTTTTTTGTTAGTTCGTCCTTAGTCTCGTAATTCCACTATTTGTTATGTTTCTGTTGTTATCCGCCATGTTTTATGTATGTATTATATGCTAATCTGTGACAAGGAGCAAGGTCCTGCTCACGTCAATACAATCTTAATCTGAATCTGAATCTATGAAACAATTGTATTTCAGTCTAGTTCGTTCATATTGAAAATAATAGTATAGCGGTACTCAAATGCACATTGCTCAAATACAGGAAATTTATTAAAACCACAATTGTTAAGATAAACAAGTACGATTGTTATATGGACCGGGAAGTGAACACACATCGGAGAACTTAATCATCGAGCTGCCACTTTATCGCCACCAACTTGTGAATTGGTTGCAACGGTAGGAGTCAGTCAATAGAATAAACGTTCCAAACTTCAAGCCGATCTCATTTTGAAATTAACATCATTATAATTATATATATATTACGGTACTACTCCCGCAACTGTCCATCCCAGCGATATTATGTACAAAATTCAACTGTACACTATTTATAGGTGATTGAATTGTGTATGGTTCTGAATGGACGGGTCCTGGCGCCCAGGGATTTTTTTTAATTAAGACGAGTAAGTATTAAATAAAGAGATTAGATGTGTTTGATTGTATGGATCTGTATATACGAACTCGCATGGCGCTGGGAAGCGATTCGCAAGTTCTTCGCCGTCCGAGCCATATACAATCAAATTTAAAATAGGCCTAATCAAGCAATAGTTATGTTTGAATCGTATCTGCGTAACGTGATATGACGTCGATGTGATATTTGATAGTAACTGTAACTGTGACATAGTCAAAAAGTACAAATACATATTTCAATTTTAGTGTCATGTTTGGTGTTATTTTACATGCTGCACCTATTAGGTAATTAAACTCAAAAGAGGGTGTGAACACTACTGTATACACAAGATATAAAACACGTTAGCTTTGCGTACCTCTTAGTTGATACATAGTACCATGGCACAGGTGAGTAAATAACAGCTTAAAAACATTGAATCCTTCCATTTGGTACATGTTATGACCATTTTCTCTTCTCTTAACTCATTCAACTATATTTTGCTTCTGTAGGTGTTTAAAATTATGTTATTTACTTATAATAATCTACCTATAGGGGGTTGCCATGTTATGTGTCAATCATAATTTAACATATTTATAAACTTAAATGTATGGTGGCTGATCTGTGCCATTTCGTGTTTTCCTGTTCTCGCCGCGAAAGGCAAGTGGCGAAAACAAGAAAACGAGATTATAAGACACTAGGAAAACGAAAGAAAACAAGAAATCAAGATATATGACATGAGTGCTCTTTTTTGTGCCATTAAGACCTCGACACCCGAAAAACGAGAAAACTTCGTGGTGAGAACGAGAAACCTTGGTCGTGAAACGAGAATTTTTCGGGGCGAGATGGAAAAAAATCAAGTACTTTGCAGTTTCAAGGAGTGCGGGGACAGGAGACTGGAAAGTTTGAACTGTATGCTCTTAAATTCGACGGATTTGGTAATTCTTATATGTACCACTCGCGTTGTCGCATAATTATCACAGGAACGATGCATTGAACCAGACATGCGCATTCCTATATAGCTGCAACGTAATTTTCCTTTTCTCATTCTCGCCGCGAAGTTTCTTCATTAAGTCTTTCTCGTTTTCGCCTCCAAGTTTATCTCATTTTCGCCTCGAAGTTTCTATCGTTTTCCCCCGGAAATATTACGTGGCGGAGTTTTCGCCTCGAAGTTTATCTCGTTTTTGCCTCGAAGTTTATCTCGTTTTCCGCCGGAAATATTACGTGGCGATGTTTTTCACATTCTTGTGCCAAAATCTTGATGGCACAAAACGGACACTCACGTCATATTTCTTATTTCTCCAGGGTTTTTCTATTTATATAATTCAACAAAATGTTCTTTATTATCTGTTGAATAAACTGTATACATAAAACACAAAAATCAAATGTACAAAATAACTCAGAGATAGCGATTCGTGGATGACATTTTTTGATCAGTAATCTTCTGCCAATTCCCCCAGAACCTTTCCTTGTTTATTGACATAGGCCTAATTGATGTTAGTGAGAAAGAAAAAAAAACACTAATAAAGCAAAGGCCTATCATATCTTATGATTGCTTTAGTGGCATACATATATTGTATAAAGTGTACAAAAGTATACATTTTCTAGTGCTTTTTTTTCAGTTGTAGAGCCAGTAAATTGGAAGCCTTTTACTCAAACTAGCTACTTACTAATTCGGCAAAACGATCTGTTTAAACATATTCTATTTGTTTTATGTTATTATGTTATTCTTCTCTATTATAATTTATGTTAACAGTGCATAACGTGGCATCATCATCATACACACGGGCTATTGATACCCTAGATGTACTACAGACACGTATACCCGCCACATATTTATCTTCACAATATACATGTTACATGTATTGCCTTTTCTCGAGATGCGCCTATAGGTTATCCAGAACAACTCGAGATTCAGGCTTATTTAGAAACTTGTCTCTGAGAATTTATCTAGAACATGAAATGACTTTTCGGCTTTAGTTAGTCGCTATCCCTGTGCCAGTGTGATTACTCGTTATAAAAATATATATGTTATGTATCAACAGTCGCTGCGTATTAAAGAGTGTACCTCATCACGGAGATGGACACAGATACATGTAGCTGTAAACAAATATTACACTTGAAGTCTTCCCCCATTTTTTGAGTTGTGTGGGCTTGTTCTCATGTTCCTGTGTTGTCACGTGGAAGAACGTAACGAGTTACATCCTAATGTTCAAGTTAAGTTAGAACATATATGGGTTTCACTATCTAAATAATTAAATAGTGGGTTAATGTGTCAGGTTGTATATATACCTGCCTTAACTGTAATTGCATATTTAAGTCATGTGATACATATTTGATATCATTTTGTTGTCAGGTTTCTAAAACATTTTGGACAAACGCCAAGAGCATTGTGTACATATCAGTCTATAGATAGAATGATATCACCACCGATACTCAGCCGGCTGAAGTTGGTTCCCAGTTCCCAGTTCCTTATTCACTTGAAGTTAGCTCCCAGTTCCCAGTTCCCTATTCAGTTCCCTATTCAATATTAGTACTGAAATTAAGATAAGTTTCCTTGTATAATTTTTAATCTAAGGCCGATGCCACCCTGGAATTTAATGGAGAGGAATCCCCTATACAGCACATTATTAATGTGTATCTGTTTGCCCGGCATGTTGTTTCATATTACCGTTAACTTGAAAAAAGTAAATTTTCAAAATCATATTTGTTCTGAAATTAAAATAATTTGTAATCGATAATTTTTAAACTAAGCCGGGTGCCACCCTCAACTTATTTGGAGAGGAAGCCCTTATAGAGCATATTGTTAATGAGTATCCGATTGCCCAGTATGTTATTTCATATTACCGTAACATTAAAAGAGTTAATTTTCAAAATAATATTTGTACTGAAGTTTTATTCGATAATTTTTTTAATAAGCCTTGTGCCACCTTGGATTTATCCGGAAAGGAAGACCTTATAGAGCATGTTATTAATGTGTATCGGTTTGCCCGGCATGTTCTTTCATATTACCGTAAAATTGAAAAAAGTTAATTTTCAAAAAATTATTTGTACGGAAATTAAAATAAGTTTTATTCGATAATTTTTAAACTAAGCCGGTTGCCACCCTGGATTTCACTGGAGAGGAAGCCCTTATAAAGCACATTATTAATGTGTATCTGTTTGTCCGGCATGTTATTTCATATTACCGTAAAATTGAAAAAAGTTAATTTACAAAATAACATTTGTACTGAAATTGAAATAAGTTTTATTCGATAATTTTTAAACTAAGCCGGGTGCCACCCTGAATTGAACTGGAGAGGAAGCCCTTATAGAGCATATTATTAACGTGTATCCGTTTGCTCGGCATGTTATTTCATATTACCGTAAAATTGAAAAAAAAAATTAAATAATATTTGTACTGAAATTAAAATAAGTTTTATTCGATAATTTTTAAACTAAGCCGGGTGCCACCTTAAATTTATTTGCAGAGGAAGCCCTTATAGACCATATTATTAATGTGTATCCAATTGCCCGGCATGATATTTCATATTACCGTAAAATTGAAAAAAGGGAATTTTCCAAATAATATTTGTAATGAAATTAAAATAAATTTTATTCTTTTATTTTAAAACTAAGCCGAGTGCCACCCTGGATTTCACTGGAGAGGAAGCCCTTATAAAGCACATTATTAATGTGTATCTGTTTGTCCGGCATGTTATTTCATATTACCGTAAAAGTGAAAAAAGTTAATTTTCAAAATAATATTTGTTCTGAGATTAAAATAAGTCTCCTTGTATAATTTTCAAACTAAGCTGAGTGCCACTCTGGATTTTACTGGAGAGGAAGCCCTTATAAAGCACATCATTAATGAGTATTCGTTTGCCCGGCATGTTATTTCATATTGCCGTAAAATTGAAAAAAGTAAATTTTCAAAATAAAATCTGTTTGTTAATTTCATTTTCTTATCCTTGTTAAATCTACATATAAAATGTCGTTTTCATGGCTGTCACTCACACTTGCGCGTCATATGAATTTTAACATGTCGAGAGTTCCTTATTTTGGGGGTTAGAATTACCAGTTGTTAGTTTCTTAGGCTTGATACAATGTTCCGCTTTCACATTACGCTCCTCGCACTAAACATCAAAGACTTGTTAGTTTCTTAAGCGTGGCATACTGTTCCGCTTTCACTGTTTGCAATTAACTGCTATAAAAAACCGCCGGGACAAATTGTTTTTGTTTTAAAAACTTCAATATGTTTGCTTAAAATTACATATACTCTGTCAAAAAAGAAACGCATAGGCGAAATATTAATAGAATTGTCTCTTTAATACAAAGCGGGATAATTCAGTAATT
>JAVFBZ010138844.1:3083-14962 GCA_032466195.1 Katharina tunicata
TAATTTTGTTGTAAATGTTTCCTTTTTGTGAAGTTACACATCTAAGAATTGTCTCCCTTAGCAAGAATCTCCCGGGAAGGAAATAAAACAGTAATTACACCATTATTTTACGATCTGCAGTTCAATGTTGTTGACACAGTAAAGTGATTTGATTGGCTATAAAGGCACACGAGGAATTGAGTATTCTGAAGTCACTGAAAGAACAGTTACAGCTAATGCTCGGGCGTTCTGTGAATTACCCATCCTTAACACGAGATGTTTAAATAACTGTGCCATATTAGAACCGCCACATGTTCGTATGGCAGATGCGCGAGTATGGCAGCGTAATGAGATATTTATATCTGAGTACAGATTAAATATAACTAGCGGTTAGTTTGATGGAAAACAATGGAAAGGTTTTTGTCATACAATTTTTACCGTCTGGCGCAGATTTGAAATAGCGACATGTGACATGTGTTACACAAGGCAATATACCGTGTTTTGAAGAACGAGAGGGCACAAAAGTCATAAAAAATAAACCCTCGGCTATATATAAGACATGGTTAGTAAACATTGTGTATTTCTGTTAGGTGAGTACTGTACCTACTCCGCACACATTTGCCTTTAATCCAGATAATAATAAACGAAGGTTGTATAAGATTTACTGACAGTATGACACCTATTTTACAATCAACTTAGATCCCACTAATGACGCACTACTACCCCCAAGCCGTACGTGAAGCAGCTCAAGCATTACCATAACCCTATAAAATTAATTTGACGTAAAGATGTGGACAGTAGACCAAAAAGTGGGTGAAGCGCGCCCAAATAACAAAAACGTTCTGCGCCGCCTGAATCAACACTCTTATGTAGCTCGATCTATCAACATAATGTATCAGTATTATTATACTATTAGCTGTATCCGGATCAAGGATAAAGGATAGTCCAGGGTCATACATTACATCAACTTACGACACATTAAGGGGCATGTTGTGATCGCCTTCGGTCTAGTTCATTTTGTAAAAATAATATGTCTTTTATTTTTCTTAGCAACACAGACGATGATAGTTTTCCCTTTGACTTTTAAAGGTGTTCTGGTCACAAAGATTGTGAAAAATGAGCCACCCGATGAAAAGAGGACACCGTCTCAACCGTGCCCCTTTTAGGATATTACAGACTGGCACGTACCGAGATGTCTCTATTATTAATTACTGACCAGAGTCTAAGTCATAGAGAGAGGCACGTTTAAAAAACTTTCCCGGAGTTTGAAAATAACACCGAAACTTGGGCAATGCGGCTGAATTGATTTAATTAAGAAATTGTTATATGGCTGTTTTGACAGTCTCCTATCTATTTTGTTAGTTCTGTGAAATACGGGATGAAGCTGGTGTCTTCGACCGCTGACATTTAATCCCGCTCATGCTGTTGCCCTCTGTTTGCACTAAAAGCACATATTAACGCAAATAAAATATCGGTTTACATGTCTATTTCGTGGCTGTAACTTTAGAGACACGGAGGAGGAAAACGTGTTGATTTATTCGGACGAACGACGTGTCAACAAACCTCTTCAGCAGTTGCTTTTACTAAATTATATTTTGTATTAATTAAATGTTTAACGACGAAAAAGACTTTTGCCAATGTCAGTAGCATATTACGCTTGAACCAAATTGACAGCCACCTTTTGCAGTCCCCTGTAAATCTGGTCTTGCCTTACATGACCGTATGACTTCGGGAGAAATATTTCCCATGAGTTAATCGTAAAAAAGTTTACATATTCAATTGCAGAATAAATCATAAGCTGTTATGTTCGATGGTACATCATTGAATATCAGCGATTGACACATGACAGACACATACATATTTAATCCTATTTGCAAAGCTCACACGTTTCACCAGTATTGCTTGAAGGTAACTCGTTGAACAAAATAATTTGTACTTCAATTGAGGGGAGTAATGTTACTCGTGAGTTCTCTTAAACCGTGTACCTGTCACTAAAATCTAATGAAGACAGACGTTCGACCCTCCGTTTAAAAGCAGACAGGCTACATGGAAATAGGAAAAATATCGTATCTCCGAGATGTAATTATATTACGTGCGTATTTTCTGTATTTCGTATGGTCCCAAAACTATCTAGCTCATTATTAACTTATAACCTTCCACTTTTCATAATGAAATCCTTTAGCATGTCCAAACACAGTTTTTGGTAACTTTGTTAAGCAGATGTCCTACAGTTTTATTTGGTGTTTGGTTTACAATATTTCTACTTCGAATAACGTAAGATATTATTGATATTCAACTTCTGGTATTTGAATTAATTTGTTTCACCAAGACGAAAAGAACAATTGCATATAAACTTTACAAAAATCAGGCGGAAATAAAACCAGATAGGGTTTGTTCTATCCCAACGAAAAATACCAAAACAATAAAATAGACAATTTAATGGTGTGAAAGAACATTTAACAATTTTAATAACACATTTACGTCAGTAGCAAATAATTAATTCTATTCATTAACATAAATTTATATTTTCACATGAATAAAGGGTGGTTCTCAATAATGTATTTTTAATGATAGACTTAAAAAGAGATTTTGATGTACATATTTTACATGGATAGGGTAAACTGTTTCATAATTGAGGACCTCTGGTCTTCGTAGTATAAAGCATTAGGTTTGACATATAGTATGCACGATAGAGGTTTAGTTGTGAATGACCGGTTGGATAAAAAAATTGATATGGAATTATATTGATAAAAATAATTGTTGACGAGCAAAATATTTCTTATTTCTTTGGCGCAACGTTTCGGCCTAGATGCTAAGACAGTTTGCAAGCAATGATTCAAAATGTTAACTGAATATACTTTTTAACTTTTTAACAGTCTCAGCATCTAGGCCGAAATGTTGCGCCAAAAATATACCAGAAGTTGAATATCCATAATTTCTTATGTTGCTCTAAGTGTCTCGAGTTCTATATGCCCTCTTTAAGAAGAAAATAGTTATACTTGTGGAAGTTGGGGGCGGAGGGTTACACTAATATGCATGATTTGTTAGCCAAGACGACATTGGGATCAACTTAAAGGAGACAAACGTCGATTTCGTCAAAGCAAGGACGAATAAGATTTTTCGACTGTTGGATCCGAAATAATACATTTTTGAATAAATATAATCCGAAGATATTTTTTCATTTGAAGTTTAAAAAGACATTTGTTGATGTCGTCACGTAAACCTGTGATAAAAGCTAATCTTTATAATTTATATGTTGGAGACATATCAGGATGTCCTTCACTCATGAAAGTGATATTTCAGTGCCGTTGAATAAGACTTTTTGTTATTACATTTTGTTATTACATATATCGAAATAAAATGTGTAAACGGCCTTTGTTGATATTATGACGTTGCAGAATGACGTAATTTCAGCACGCAAGGACGTTATGACGTCATTTGACGTGAAGAAGTACGACGCGTTTTTAATAAAGTCATTTTTATCTAAACCCGCCTGATTTGAAATTGGCTATGAACATAAGGTCAAATGTGATGTTTTATGATTTTTTCGTCGACATAAATAATAAAAAGAATATATACACATAGAAGTTTGACTACCATTATGTTGCTCACGTGGATGGTGGAAGTTATAATCCACCAACGCTTCACGCCTCGTGGGTTATCGTTACCACAACTCATTCAGGCAATATATATGGTATTCAGACTTTATTTTGTAATATCCTCTATATTATGCCACACTGTTATATATTACCGAGAGCGTAGCATGACACCAACATCAGCACTTGGCTTGAGGTTTCTCCCAGGCAAAACCACGGCCTTTACAATATGTAATAATACTATCGGGTACCGTGGGATAACACAGTTTCATTTACAACTGGCAGATTGTTGACGAGCTATTGGGAAGAGCGGATCGAATCGTCCCACCAACAAAGAAGTTTGTCCTCTTAAAACTGGTACTAGATAGCTCAATGTAAAAATTGTCTCCCTTGGAAAACCTTCGTTCAGAGAGATAATCAAAATAGTAAAACCATTTCTTAAAAGATTTCCGGTCCAATGGTAATGTCAAATTCAAGGTATATTATTAGTTACACCCTCTGGCTGGTTGGGTATACAGAAGGAAATATTCACCCTTATACCAAACCAGCCAGAGGGTGTAACGAATTTATCACCATCAAGAGATTTAATACAGCAGCATTGAAAATAAAGGAAAAGAGCCGCCAGACACATATATGCCTACAGCTTGTGTTGCGCAATATTCACCGCTCGAGGCGCGCAAAAGTACAAAATCAAGGCAGATTTCAGCCGCTTGAGCACGCTTTTGTGGCGCTCTTCAGTGTAGGAGGTAGAAAGACGTTACATTGTTTTTGTCGGCTTCTCCGAAAGCATTTTTGCATAAATAAAGAGCTGATTTTCAAAATCGAATCAAACAGGGTATGTTAAAAAAGGTTTAAACCCATCAAAAGCATTACTCAACTATATTTTCTCTTGAGTTGACTCAAGGACTTTTATAACCTCGGCCCCGGGTTGCCATTTTATTTAGGGGTTGTTAGGTAAACGCACGCGACGCCCCGACTCCGTGGGTATATGAAAAATATACTTCGCCTGTGCAAAATATTCCCCATGTGTATGGTAAACACAATTCTGTACGTCCCTTGCATGGACCAATCATAAGCCTAGAATTTTCTCTGAATGGTGATAAGATTGGGTAAAAGATGTCTTTTTCTGCATTAGTGGAGAAATTTTTAAATTAAATGTAAATGAATCAACGTGTACTTCGAACAAACAACATCAAGTCAAACAAGCCGTTTGTTTTCGAAGTACTCCCCCGAACGTCTCGTATAAATCACTTATCCTTTTCTCCAAATGTTTGCTTGACTGCTTCTTTCGAACCTAAATTTGGTTTCGATTATTTGACAGTTTCACTCTAGTGTTATTTGCTGTTTAGGCGAAAAGAAAACGTCACAGAGAAAGACAAATAAAACAGAGTGGAAATCCAACACATAAATACTTTGTATTCCTTTAGAAATATTTTATACTCAAAATCTAATGTTTAAATAAACCTCTTTCAATAGGGAACCTTTGTGACGCGATTTAACAAACGGGCGACTGGAATGGTGCTTCTCTGTCTGATTGGCATTCAAATATAATTCATGCCAATTAGTAAAATTCTTTTAAATTAAACACTGTTTTTAATGTGCAATATTCTGCTTTATGCGACCGTTTATGTGGTAATGACTATCTGCTTTAATACTAATAGGCAGGAGAAAGCAAAGACATGCACACATAGTTTAAGTGAAAGAAGACGAGTCAATAAATATGAAAGGTTTCTTTCCGGTCTTCCGCTATACACCGTTCGGCAAAGTCGTCATATAAATGAATAACATTTAGTACAACATTGGAAACCACTGAAATAAATAACTAAATAAATGAACCCTTTGAAGACATAATTTATTCTTATCCATTGTTTATCAAATAGTAGCACAGTCATTTCCAATGCTAATAACAGTAGTTGGGCGTCCTAATTGAGAGTTAGTTTTTTTCTCTCATAGATTAATGTATCTAAATCTTTTATAAATGCATAGAAGAAACAAAATTCCACAAATTTATATCTTCCAGGAACACGTACATACCGACTCCATCAGTTCTGATACCCCACCCAACAGCAATCTGCTGACACTTTACCAAGCAACCATTAGGAAGATAACGATAGGAAAAAGTTTCTTAAATATATTTATTCATGAATTGTCTCCCTTAGAAAGGTTCCACAGGAAAGGAAATAAAAAGTAATGACATCCTTATTTTACTATCCCCAGTTGACTGTTAACACAGTAATGTGATTTGATTGGTCATATCGTTACATGGGTTGAGTATCCTGGAGTTACCAAAAGAACAGTTACAACGACAGACTCACCGAACAAAGAGATAACAATGTACACATCATTGGAAACAAGTCGAAATGGAAGGGGTTGTTCCTTATCTTGGATGCAAACACACGGGCTGTCTGTCAGTTACCAAGCCTTGATCTGAGATGTTTCTTATAGGAACTGCCAAATGTTCAGCAGACCTAGGCAAGCATGTGACAGTAAGCTATTGTGAGGCATTATTGCCCTCATACGTGTTAAATACATCTGCTGGATACTTTATTCCAAACGATGTAAATGATTTTGTCAAAGTCTAAAATCTTCCTTCAGTCGTAAAAATTTTATTTTCGCCGCATTATGTTATGGGGCGTTTTGAAATACGTGGTGTATCAAAAGTATAGTATATAAATCGTCGGCTTCGTATAAGTCTTTCTTTAAAGGTTGTGTAATTGCCATTAGGTCCTCAAAATAACACCAACTTACTCATTTCTCTACTCTATGAAACGAGAGTTGTATGAAATTTCCTGACAGTTTAGAACCTAATTACTATCAACAAGCTCATGTAACTCGATCCATCTGCACAATCTATCAGTTTTATCATTCATATACGCATAAACGGTAAAGTAGTGTGGGTTCACCGGTGGTGGTAAGTCGTAATAAGGCTTAGGTCATTTTTAGACCCCGTTCTGGCCCTGATTTTAGGAGAACACCCTCTATACTTTGTTCGTCGCAGGATATTAGGCGACACCAAATACACCTATCTCTATTATAAATAACTTGTCCTAGTCTAAACCATTGAGATAGTGACGATTTAAAAACCCTCCTCGAGTTTGAAAATAACACCTGCTCCTTGACAAGGCTGGCTTCATTAATAAATAGTTTGTCTATTTTGACATCTCCTATAGTATTGCATCCCCGGTGGAAATAGGGAGAAGCCTGTATCTGTCTCCACTGACATTCAGTCCAAAATAGCTACAGGTACATATTTATGCCATGAAATTAACCAATTACAACATTTTTCGTAACCGTAGGCCTAGTCCTCAACAAAAGACCTCAGCAAAGAGAACTAAAAGGACAGACAAAGAGGAAGAAAATGTGTTGATGTCTGATGAACTCTCTTTGGCACTTAGAATGGGCCGACCTAATTAAAATGATTCCAAACGATTGAAATGATTTTGTCAAAATCTAAAGTCGTCCTTCAGTCGTAAACATTTTATTTTCGCCGCATTAGGTTATGGGGCGTTTTTTCTCCTACAGTTTTCTGTAAGAAAAAGAACAAAGTCACGTGCAGCGGATGAAGTTACAATTTTGGAACGAAAAATGTTTTGTGTTTCCAAAAGATTTTCGTAGACCGACATTTGAACTAGCTAGTTAAACGTATATAATAGGTCCTGAACAATTGATTGAACATTTTTGAGTCGTTAAATGTCTCTTTGCGGGCAATAATATGTTATTAAGTTAGCAGTTAGCAGGCATAGAAAGACAAATCAAAGAGCTAAACATGAAAAAGACGAGTCAATACGGAAGTAATTCTTACACTTTGATTTCATGTTTTCGATAACGTTTGATGAAGGAACAGTCTGGAGGTTGAAACGTGTAGTAAAGGTCACACGGTATATTGAATTGTGTTGGAAAAAGAATTAACCCGTCGGATCTGTGTCACTTGTAACAATTAGAATAAGACAAACACAATTTTCACTGGCTGTACATCACGTATAGTGACATAGCACGAGAACCATAACAGATGTTCGTTTTTTACCTGTATTAATAAACGACAGGTAGCTAACAATCAACGCTGATTACTTGTAAATATTCATCAAATATTGAGCTTCATTGAGTATAACGGGCTGTTCTCTATATCCTGGATAATGACCTCGAAATCACAGGCTGATTTTAATTAATAAAGGATAAAATGAAACTACATAATATTTATTTAAAGAATTGAATCATTCTAGAATCATGAAATGAAAACTAGGTAGGGCGACATATCCTAGGTGTAAGGCACATATTATAGAAAATATAAAAATTACGACAATGTAGCCAACAATTGTCCTGTAAGTTGTCAGTTGATTTATAAATAGACACATAGACAACGTCGTATGATATCTTCGTCAATGAACTGTATCTCTTGGAAGGAAATTAAAATACTTACGCCACTTTTTTAAGATCCCCAGTTAAAAGGTGATGACAGAGTTCAGTGATTTGATTGGTTATAAAGGTGTTGGAGGGTCATGAATTGTGGACAATCTGTTCTCACGAGATCTCCTTTATGATGAGGACATGATAGATATCTGAGGCCTCGTGGAGACGTTTTGAAAAGGACCAACTTGAGCTGATTGTGTCAGATTGCATATGGTACGTTCCGTACGTTTTCTAAGAGTTTTCCGCGCATGAACAAGTGAACCCTCAATCTTATAACCCCAAAATCAGGCCTCAGAGGTCCCACGAGTCCTCAGAAATCTGTCTTGCTTTCGTCATACATAGGAGATCTCGCGAGATCAGATTGGTATCCTCATTCCGAGATAAAAAAAAAACGTTCGTTGTCCCCGGTTTATTTAGAGAGGTGTGGCCACACAGATTGTGAAAAGTGAACCAAGCTGTGGAAAAGAGAACACCGTCTGTGATTGTCTTCGGGCATCACAGCACACAAAATATTAGGAAACCTTAAGTATGGCTTAAAACCCCAATCAAACAATCAAATACACTAAATAACTCGCTTTGACCATTTTCTCAACGTTTACACTCCTGGTTAAGGTGCACAATCGAACAATCTTTTCATAGTGTTATATTTTGTTTTTGTAAATGTAGAGAAAGAAAATTTTACTTGCCTCCACTGGGATTCGAACTCGTAATATATCTTACATTTAGTTTTCGTAATTGGTTAATAAATGTAGCGTAACAGCTGTAGGCTACTACAGATTGATAGATTTGAAGCGTTTTTCGTAAAGTTCCTATGTAACACAACACTATATAGAAAAAAAATAACGTTGGAAAATTTCCTTTTATGAAGACTTTTGTAAACTGTTATTGCTGCAACTCTAAGTCATGAATTCGTTACCATTTAACGACGTACTGAGTGTTAAAATGTCTCTCAGAGGGCGGTAATTTGTTAGTGAATCTCTACTTCAATGAATATGGAAATACAAATGTTCGAACAAATTTATGATAAAAGTTCCATTCAACACGGAAGTGATTCATACACTTTGCTTTTATTTTATTTTAATAATCGTACGTGCCTTAACTGAAATGCCTGGATTTGGAACAATAAACTAAAAGTATTTTTTTTTATTATAAATATTAAAGAACATTTAATGTATTATAATGAGTACGTGCCAACAGCTCAGATAAACCTTCGGACAAAGTGTCACAGATCATCTCTTAATTGACCGCAAACGATTTTTATTGGATCAAGAGAGACAAGGTTTAAAGACAAAGCACCACTTCATCGATGGTGGCCACCTTATATCTGGAATTGTGATGGCAAAAGAATTAACAGATTAGATTTGTGTCCTTAGTGGTAATTAGGAAAAAAGACAAGCTTCATTTTAACTGTTATAAATCACGTAGTATAAAAACCCAGCATTTAGTAAAGACAGGTAGTTTCTAATCAGCTCTGATTACAGGTGTATCGTTTACCTGCTTTTATTTACAGACCATGACCCAAGACGGCTAACTCACAGACACTCATTTAAATCGATAAAACAATTTAATTCAGTTAACAGATATGTACGTGTGTTTTACTTGATACACCAATGACACTGTTGGTTTACCTGCAGAAATATTGGGGAATGAACCTCGAAAAGTGATCGATGTGAATTGGAAACAACTGTGCAGGTAGGCATGCTGTTTTTGTTTTACACACGTACCTTTCCGTTTGATCTGAGTTTATTTAAAAAGGGTAATAAAGCATTATACAGGTGAAGTTCAACAACAACAAAAATCACTTATGTTTGACAAAATATAAAATTACCAATAAATAACACATCATTTTACATTATATAATATTAATTTAATCTGCAACCATGTAATGTACATACAATATTGATATTTAACTATTACAATTTTTGTTTAATATTGTATAAGTGGATAGAATTATTTAAGCATAAGTGGGTATACATTCATATACTGTAGCTATTGTAACACACTTTAGTATGAATATGATATTGTGGGAATATTGGATAAATAATGACAACAATCAGTTACTGCGCTTACTTACAATGGTCTAAAGTTTTTGTACTTGAACGTTAAACCGTGTGCACTCTCCTCTCGCAATACACAAGTCAAAGACACTGGAAGTATACTAAATATGGTAGCGTGGAATTTCGCCAGTGTTTTACCTCTATTCACCTCTTACTAACTAAGAATTTCGCCAGTATTTTACCTCTATTCACCTTTTACTAACTAAGAATTTCGCCAGTGTTTTACCTCTATTCACCTCTTACTAACTAAGAATTTAATAAGTAACGAAAACAATAAATCTTGTCAACCGGACTATATTATTATTTGTTGTTGTTGATAAGATAAGATTTATTTTATTCTATGTACATAGTATTTACAAAACTAAACCCTTTCTACATGAAATATAAAGTTGTTCAAACTAAAACACAGTTTTTAGAGCATAATGATTTACAAACATGGCATAGGATTAAATGAAGCATCGGACATGATTGTTTAAAATTTCACAAAAAAGATCAGTTTGACACCAATATTTACAGAACACTTCAAAAGAATAACGATGAAAATCAGCAAAAGTTCGACTCTTTAAGCGGTTTAACAGAAAAATAATAGGAGTTACTGAAGATGGTTTCACATCAGAAAACTTTACATCATTGCGACATGCATATCCATATGGCTAACCGACCTTCAAATAAAAACAAAAGACATAAAGCAAATTGTTCGGCGGCATCCATATCAGGTAATAAATTAAACTGAATGAGTTTGAAACTAATTGGTTTTCTTAAAGAAGACATCTTACGTATCCATGGGAAGATAATTCTCCATACAGGTTGAGAACATTTCCATTGAATTAATAGATGTTCAGTCGTTTCTTTACATTTGCATAGAGGACAAAACACATCACCTGAAACTCTTCTGGTAAACAATAAATAATTTGTTGGTAAAATATTGTGCGATATACGCCAGGAAAGAACTCTAGTACAAGGATCGAGAAATGGATGCAAAATGTTGTGCCAAGTAACTTTTAAATTAATGGTAGGATACAGAGCAACTGACCGCGGCCTAGAACATACAAAAGGAATCAAAAGGTGATAAAATATTTTACACGAACATGGTTGATGCCAATCAAAATCAGGATAAAATCGCCAAAACTTGTGATAAGATTTTACGGCTTCCTGGTAAAATGAGGGACGAAAATCTAGATGGGGTATTGAATTATTTACAAAATCAGGACGGTGTTTTCGTAATGTGAACCCAATCCAATACTCGGCAAAGTGAACCAATTTTGCATTTGAGTTGTTAATTAAAGTATACAAGTGAAATAAACGTAAAGCTTCAATCTTACGTTCTAAATGAACAATTGAGAGAATTTGGAGAATTATAAGTGACTGAGCGTTGAATTGGATCAAAAGAACGATTTTTCCATGGAAAAGCAAAAACTTCCCTTTCAAAAAGACGTATAGCATATAACGGAATAGTTAAAACTGAACACGTATACACAAGTTTGGAAATAGCTAGTACTTTAACAACTAAACTTTTGCCATACAAAGATAGAGCTCTTTTTTTTTGCCATAAATTAAGAACATCAACAAAATAGATATCTCAAGTGGAGGAGTGGCACTCAATAGAAATGGTGGTCTGCGGTTCAAACTTTCGGACGCATGGAATAAGGCTATTTAAACAATGCCCCAAAAACTCAAACACTTGTCTATGAAATGGTAAATTTGTCAGCCTTCAATCAGTTGGTTATATATATCAAATTCCCAACTGGTACTTTTCAAGGTTTTCCCCAAACTGAGATTTTTCAAGATTTTTACCAAATTGGTATACACGGTTCCAACTTCCAAGTACTGGAACTTTTCA
>JAVFBZ010138866.1:8542-21948 GCA_032466195.1 Katharina tunicata
ATCATTTAAAACTTTTCCACAAATGGATGTTCAGCCCACCCAAACCATTGATAACTTTCCACAGATGGATGTTCAGCCCACCAAAGTCATATAAAACTTTCCCACAGATGGATGTTCAGCTAACCCAAGTCATATAAAACTTTTCCACAGATGGATGTTCAGCCCACCCAAGTCATTTAAAACTTCCCCACAGATGGATGTGGATGAGAACAAATCCGCTTCCTTAGGTCAGATATCATCAGGGCACAGAAAGCCCCAACCAACCACCTGCACAAAATGGGGGCATCACTATTTCAATGGATAGACAAAGTGGAGTGATCAAACAAACGGCTATGGCCATGGGAACTCCACACTGTTCATTTCAACATACACACTTTTTATCTGCGTGTAATAATCCAAGGTCACCATCCCGTTCTCGCGACCCAGTCCTGATTTTTTATAGCCTCCAAAGGGCACCTCAACAGGGAAGACGTTGTAATTGTTGATGTAGATTGAGCCGGCCTGGAGCTGGGCAGCCACTCGATGGGCACGTGCCAAGTCTCTAGAAAACAGAACAGCACTTTAGGATACTTCATTTTATGATAACTTTATTAGATGTTATATTAAAAAAAATGGATTGTTTGATTGTTCCTTTAATAAACTACTTATAAAACTAATGGATTGATCAATTGATTGGTTGTTCAATTTGGGTTTTATGACAAACTTGATTATTCCTTTAATAAACTACTTATAAAACTAATGGATTGAGCGATTGATTGATTTTATGCAGTACTTAAGATTTCCCTCATATGATGGGTTGCCAGCTCATAGGGTGCACGAATTCAACCATAATTACACTGGCAACACAGAAGACACCACAGCACATTAACAGGAGGAAAAACAGGACACCATAACAAATCGTCTTCCTGGTGCACCTTAGACGAGAGAGGCCCATGGCACAGGAGATTCCTGCACAACCACCCGCTCAAATAACTGTGCGAAAACCTCTTTAAAAAATTATATTCCGAAAATCGCTCAACCTGTGATTGTTTGTTTGTTAGACTGAAGCCATACCTAAAGGTATCTCACTCATGTGATGGCATGCTAACCTAATGCGCGAATGAAACTGCCCTCAACAACACTGCCAGCAACCACAACAACTTGAGGAATTCACAGGACACCACCACAAATCTGCTTCTTGATGAAATTTAACTCAATGGATCAACCCTCTTGATGTTTTCAGTTCAATGACGTCCTCGTTCAATGTCATACATTTGGCATTTATTTAAAGGTGTATTGTTTAAAACATTAAGGAGAAGGGGTACAGTTAAAAATTCACACTCAATTACAACCACTTGACCAACTTGTCAAAAGTGACACATACAGATTTTTTCAAGCAAAAACAAACTGAAATATATCAGTAAATCAAATGGTAGTAAATGCCGTCAAAATGCTATTCCTTACTTTGTGAATACTCCCCCTGCCAAACCAAACTCTGAATCATTGGCTCTTCTGATAACCTCCCCCTCATCCTCAAAACTCATAACCGCGACAACAGAGCCAAATATCTCCTCTTTCACAACTCTCATGTTGTCATGACAATCTGTTAGAATACAGGGCCGCACAAAATATCCACATTCAAACTTTGGATCACTTAGTGTAACTCTCTCACCTCCATATAGCACAGTGGCTCCCTGTATAAGACAAACAACGTTACTTGCATTCATAAAGGCATTAGTAATTTACTTTTGTGGTATTTAAATTGTATCTAATCCAAGCATAAATATTCAAACTATTTCAAATAGTCTGGTTAAATATGTCTCCCCTGACTCCATAGACAGTCCCTTCATTTTTTGTTTTCTCATCAGGATTTCTACTAAAATTTAAGATTATGTAAATTATGCTAAGTTAGACAAAGTATGAAAGTAAAATATACTGCCCTTTGGTGAGGAAAACATTCATACCTAAATGACATGCTTTGGTACATGTATTCATTGCTGTCTCAGTAAAGGTTTATCAGATTAATTTTAGTTCCAGTTAAACAAGTTGATACTCCAGGGGGCTTAAGGATGTCCTCAAAAATAAAAAGGTCCATATCACTTGATCACAACTTTACCTTATGTTTAATGTTGAACCCTAACATACATAACCACTTTTACCTTTCAGTACTGGGAAGTCATGTACATGTACCAAGAATAACTTGTTCAGTAATATGTTTGCGACTTTTTAGTGATCTTGGTTACCGGTTGATATGGACTATTGATGGTTACCGAGGCATACTTTAACCAACCAGCAGGTCACCACATGGTTCAAATATGGTTACTGTGTGCTTTTCTGTGGTGTTTTGAACATTACAGAACTGGCTGATCATTTCTTACAAGATCGTTTCCATCCATTTACAACATTTCCAATTAGTTACCATGTTGTGGATGACATCAAGGTACAACTTTCCTTGAAGTAACCAGCTGGTCACAGTTTCCCAGGTGTAGAGTTTAAATAAATCTATAACCTTGACCCTTATATCTGACCTTGACCCTTACCTCTGACCGTGCAAGGTCAACATAACCCAGGACTCTTTCAGCATGCTCTTGACTTATGGTAGCACCCACTGCTGTGTCTTCCTCCATTGGGTCTCCAATCTTTAAGGTTTTGGTCTTTTCTACGAGTCTTTCTAAAAACTCTGCTAGAATGTCCTTATGAACGTAAACTCTAGTTCCATTTGAGCAAACCTGGCAATGAAGAGTACAAAAACATTTCAAATTTTGTTTTTCTATAGCTTTGAATATTATTTATAACCAAAGAAAGAATTTGATAACTAACATTTCTTTAAGTAGGATATCAAGAATGTTCAAATATAGATAGGTTGCCCTACCGTGCCAAAGGGACATCGCTCTGTTGCCGTAACATCATTAAAAACAAATTGTTGAAGTAACATTTTTATTCTGACTTATTCTCACTTTTAACATAAAAAAACAACGAATTGTCTCCGAAGAATAAACTGATTAATTGGTGTTTAACGCCACATTCAGCGGTATTTCAGCCACGCTGTGACGTCCGCAGAATAAATAACAATAAAACCAACCTGTCCTTGTGTCAGAAAGTTTGCCAACATGACGCCATTGACGACACTGTCTAGATCTGTGTCGGGGAAGATTATCACTGGGGATTTACCTCCCAGCTCTAACGTCACAGGTTTTATGCCCTGGGAAATTAAAACAAATGTTACAAATACCTGGAGGATTATGTTGTATAAGAAAATAGTAAGCATACCCTAAATCCTCAACAATTTCAACCCCTTAACAAAATTAAAACAGCACAACTAATGCAAAAGCTAAGAAGTGCAGAAACACAATCATGAAATTTCTATGATCAGACTTTAAAGTATCGAAAAATATAAGTTGTAGTTATAAATATAAGTAGGATTTAGGGTACAAGTACATAATAGTACTCAAAGTTTTCCTTGGATGATAAGTAAAAAAAATGTACTGAAGACTTATCATCAAAACTACACTAAAATAATTCCTTTTTTTCCTGGCCTTCGTGACTTTTAATAATTACTTAAAATTTACACTTTACATCGAGAGTTAAAAAAAATGTAAGTAAATAGTCACAAATAACATATTTTTGTACGAATGATGAACTTTTACCTTAGCGCATGCCTCCATTACAGACGTTCCTGTGGCCACACTTCCAGTAAAAGTCATTTTGTTCACACTGGGGTTATTGCACAGGGAGGTTCCTGTAACAGCCTGGCCCTAAAAACAAGGGTGGGTAGCAATGGAAGGAATAGCTGGTTAAATTAATGTTGTGGAACCAGGGTTCAGCTGCTAGTCTGCATTTAACTGTGAAAATCATTTACACATTGCAAGTAACACTTTATCAAGCCATAGTGATTGTTTGTTTGATTGGGGTTTTTACACTGTACTTAAGGTTATCTCACTTATATGACGGTGTGCCAACCGAGTGGGTGAAGGAACCTCCCTACAATCACTGGCAACACACAAGACAACACCGGACAACAACATGCAATTATAACATATGACCAGATTCCATCGATTATACATTTATATTGTTGTCAAATGAGTGAAATTACCTTAAGTTAAATTCATAGTGTCGAGCAAAGAATAGTCAGATGCAAATTTTCAGACAGAAAAACTTTACATGGGGGTTTTAAAGTTTCCAGCATACCAGCTACAAAGATATTATAACCTGAAGCATTGAGCCCACCAAGCCAACAAGTGAAATAATGAAATTATTACACAGTTTCTTTGGTGTTTAACGCCGTGCTCAAGGGTATTTCACTTATATGACGACGGTGTATTCCAGCAGAAGACAGCGAGTCTCACACAACTAAAAAATGTCAGTTTAGTGTTATCACTGTTGGAAAAATAACGTTCCTTCAGTGCTAAGTATGACAGCATGCATATAATCTGGAAACATACTGTCCTTAGCCAGAGGGCAAAATTATTACAATAATTAAATTATTATAAAAATGGGATATGTTTTTACCTGAATAACATTGAAGCACCCATTAGGTAACCCAGCCTCTGTGTAAATCTCAGCCAGCATGACAGCAGTTAGCGGAGTCAAAGGGGACGGTTTGAAGACCATGGTGTTCCCGCACGCCAGGGCTGGGGCAGATTTCCATGCTGCCATCTGAAATGGGTAATTCCAGGCTCCAATTCCACCAACCACCCCCAGGGGCTCTCGACGCGTGTACGCAAAACAACCATTTGGTAGCTGTATATGTTGTCCTGGAAGGAACGTAAAATGCAGGAAACTGTAACAAGTTGAAAACCTTGTTTCATTTTAGGCTCATTTTATATTTCACAATTTGTGATGTGGTTTAAAAATTAATGGTATTATGAAGGAGAAAATTCAAAACAAAAATTCTGTTAAAGCATCACTATTTGTCAATCATCACAGCCCTGTTGAAACCACTTTTAGGAAGTCACTGGCCATCTTCACTAACACAGATGTTATCAAGCTTATCATAGGTTGCACCTGGTCCAATAAATGGTACTGGCTGATTGATTGGTTGGGGTTTTATTCTGTACTTAATTAAATGGTGTTGGTGAAAGGCACAATAAGACTCATATGTATTCAATGGAATAATTTGTTTGAAAACCAAGCAAACATCTAAAAGCCGCTGCACACCATCACGATTCTTTTGCTTGCGGCTGAATCGGCTGGTGTCGGCTAGGTGTGCGATGACCAAAACCTCGCGATTCTGTCGCAAGCGATCGAGTCGGGAGATATCAATCAAGATTGATTTGAGACGATTCAGTTGTGAGCTGTCGCGAAGGTGTGCGGGTAAAGCCAGGCTGAATCGGCCCAAATGATGACGTTGTGACCAATGAATGAACGTTTTGACGTCACGTGGTCGGCGGATATTTTATGGTCACGTTGTGTTATGTTACCTCTCATGGCAGAAAAATGGTGTCACATGACCTGACGGCCGACAGAATTGTGTTGGTGTGCGGTAAAGTGGACGGCACGACTCAATCAGGCCGATTCAGTCGCAAGCGACAGAATCGTGAAGGTGTACAGCGGCCTTAAGAGTTCGGGGTAGCAAAGCAATCAACCATCTGTTATTTATTTTTTCAGTCTTGTTAGTTATTACCGGAATATGTTCATGTTGACTCAGCCAAAAATCTGAAGTTTAATATACCAGATAATAATCTTACCTGAGATAGTAGACGCTAAACCTGCATAATAATCAATAGCGTCTGCACACCCCAGGATGTCTACCCGGGCCTCCCAGATCGGTTTGCCCGTGTCAACCACCTCAACCTTCGCCAACTCCTCACTGCGATCCTGTATAGAGAAATCAGACCTGAAAATTCAGTGGTTACCATTACTCCCGTTATCATTAGGGTGTAAGGTGTACACTTAAAGTAAATGTCTCTCTGAAAGGTTCTTTTTGAAGCTGACGAAGGGCAGCATATTTCCAGATTATATTCATGCTGTCAAACTTAGCACTGGAGGAACAGTATCTTTCCAACAACTTAAGTGACATCACATTTTGGTTGAGAGTCGCTGTCTACTGTTGAAATACACCGCCGTCATACAAGTAAAATACCCTTGAGCACGGCGTTTAACACCAATCAATCAATCTTATTGAAGCCAAAGACGTTGGGGGTGTCTTTCTTTGTCCATCTGCCTAGCACACAGCTATTAAAAAATACAGGTATGTAAACAACCAATCTTACTTACATGTATATACAAAAATTACCCCGAAAGTCCTGTAATGACCTTTTTACATATTTGTTATCAGTGATCAGGTGATGTTTCAAAGTTGAGGGTGGTTTCTTTTAAGAATTGGTTTTGGTGGCCATCATATGAGTAAAATAAACTTGCATGTACATGAATGTATTGATAGTAGAGTTATGTCCCCTTACCTGTATTCTTTGTTTTAAGGAGTTAATAAAACGTTCAGTATCCGTTGCTAGAACGTCAACTTTGCATGTGTGTGTTATGTGATCAATGCGTATGGTTTAGAAACCAAGCCTAAGAAGTAAGAATTATACATAGTGTCAGAATACAGAACTAAGCCTCAGTCGAAAAAGTGATGGAGAAGCTCGATCCCCAAAAGGATTATCTCTATACAGGAACATCGCAGAAAATTGAAAAAGATTCTGCCAGCGTTTTGACTTTACATACAAACTTACAAAAAACAATAAAATAACAGAAAAGTTTCTTTATACCCTTATCACTCTTGCAGCAAGCTTTAAAAAGTGACCTCGCTCAGTCCCTGACAACCCTGCCCATCCTGGCCACGCCTCCTTAGCAACCTGTACAGCCTGACCAACATCGTCTGGACTAGAGCTCTGTACCTCCCTTAAAACTTCACCTGTGGAACACGAAAGTTAAACACCTGTACAGATACAGCAAATCTGCTTGATTGATTGATTGGTTGATTGATTGATTGGGGTTTTACGCCATACTTAAGGTCACGGTTATTTCAGATATATGACGGCATGCTAGTTTGGGAACCCACCAAGAACAACGCCGGCAACATAGAAGACATCAAGATAAATTCTCAGGACAAAAAAAGGACACATCAACAAATCAGCTTCCAGGTGCCCCATAGCTTAGACAGAAACAGGACACAGGAAGATTCCACCCAACTACCTGGGCAAATTCACTTACTCACTTACTTACCATCAGTCAAAGAAATGAATAAATAAAGTGGATAGTGAACTATAATTAGCATAGACTAAGTGTCAATTGGCTAAGGGCAATATGTCTCAAGCTTCAAACAGAGCAAAACACATTTATGGTCATGTTCGTGTGGCTTTTTACTGTTTGAGTCAATGCAGCTCACAACAGAAATAACCTTGGGCAAGGCGTCAAAACGCCAATCAATCAATCAATCAATTAAAAAGGGTCTAGGCCAGAAGTGTTTAAAGACTCCTGTTTTCACCAATTTTTGTTCCAATTTACAAAAGTCAGATTTGTTCAATTACATGTAAAATACCACTTATTTACTTTTATGTTATGGTTTAGGGATAACAAAATTAACAAGGTTTACTTGGGAAGTTTGTTTGATTTTTATTCACCCATTGGCAGGCCTGCCTTCCCCCAAATCCGAAAATGTGTACAAGTGTCTGAACTTATGTGTACAATCCATAATTTATGTGTACAAAATCAGAAAACACAATGATGTAATGCTTATTATTATCAAGCTAAAGCTCAAGCAAAAGAAGTGAATTTACTAATAACGAAACTTAAAAATATAAAATACTTTTATATATTTAAAATATATTTAGAATGGTGCAAATCCAATCATGAAATTTTGAGTACAATTTGGTTACTCATGCGTACAAGTGAATTTTGAAAAAGTTTTGCGTACAAAATACACCAAATGCGTACAAGTAGGCAGGTCTGCATTGGGCTGGCACGCTGTCATAAAACTGAATGTATTCTGGAAAAGCCCATTGAAACAAACAATCTGTAATATAGGCCTTCTGAACATAATTTCATAGGCTCAAACTGAAGAAGAAAATTTGCGAAAGGAAACTCATAACTGAAAAGGAATTTTCAGTCACTCATTTAGCTTTAAACTATATTTCTATATAACATGTCATCGTGGAATAACATATTAAAAAGACTTACTTGTGGCAGGGTTGAACAATTTGAATTTTTGAGAGTCATCCTGATTGGTTGGCAATGACCTTTGACCATTGATGTAATTGAGGGGACTTTGAATGTGACTGGTTAATGAAGACAGAAACCTTGTTCTCTGATTGGTCCAATTCCAGGAGCTTCTGAGAAGTAATGTGATTGGTCTCACTCTCATTTGTTTCCACATTTTAAAATCTGCTAAAATCTGCTAGTCACATATTTGAGCCCTGCTGAAAGGATGAAGTTAAAAAAAAAAATTTCATTGAAAAGATTTCTTAAAAATATTTAATGACACATTTTTTTCTCACTCTTTATTCTCTAGAGTTTTAGAACATTTTTCTGTACTGTTTAATATTTTTCTTTAAAGTGGCACAAGCTGTCGATAAACCGCCAACAAAATTATGGGTCTGAGATGACTCTAATTATATTTGAATTCACACAAGCATGAAAGGTGAACTAAACTGAGAGTGGTCAGACTTTTTGGACAGATTCCAATTTGATGTTAAGCATAAATCATTTTCCATCAGTTACTTCACTATTTTATCCATGAAAAAAAAAATCGATGAGTTTACACATCGAGTGCCAGTCTTAAATATTATCTACATGAAGGGTTCTGAATTTAAAAAAAAACACATTCTGGCAATTTATATACATAAAGTAGATACAGTACAACATTCCGTTGAATTTGAATGGTGACATTTGGATTAGCTTTTGTTATACATGTAAGTCTGTACCTGTTGTATTTTAAATTAACTTTTTAATAAGCTATAAGTGGGCTATTCTATACTAAAAGAAACTTAAAATCAGATACTTCTTCTGATACTTTCTTGTGTCATGCAGGTACTTATTTTGTTTGTTTCATTGGGGGATTATCATTATACCATACTTTGGGTTATTTCACTCGTTGAAGCTTGGATAAGCTCAGGAGGGCACAGGAAGCTCCTGCATGCTAACCTGCCGTCTTATGCACAGAAAGTTTAATATAACTAATATGCTAGTTGATCCTCTCAAGTCATCTTCATGAGAGGTATGAAGTATTCAGGAAGGACAGTGACATTTAAATACATTTGGGAAACATATGAAGGACAAATAAAACAAAACAAATCAAATTTTTTTAATCCTTCAAATGTTTCCCAAATGTATATAAATGTTACTGTCCTTCATGAATGCTTCATACCTCTTTTAAGATGGCTTACTTAAAGTAAAGTTGAAATATTGAACTATGGACCTATAATTCAGTGTTCCTTTATTAATATAAGCTATAGCATATATACTGGTCTTCAATACTATTTAAACTCACATTCTGCCAAAACACAAACTTCATACTTAAATACCAGATGTTCGAGTCATATTCTTCACACTTTTTACTATTAACGTACATCCGTACAGGTATGCCTATACACACCTCTTTCTCAAAGTCCTATTATCTAGACATTTACCTAATTGAAATAGTGCTGACCCATTAAGTGAACTCTGAACTCCTTGCATTTAATCTGCTATATAGTTACTCTGACATTTTTGAGAATAGCGGCCTACATAAACATATAACCCACATTTAAATGTCAATAACTTTGTTGAACAGCCTACTGTGGGAGCAAAAGTTGATAGATACAAATCGATACATTGCTTTACTATCAGGTAGCCTACTGTACTTTCTGTAAAGTTTACCACATTACATAAGCGAAGGTAATAGGCCAACTAATCTATGATACTAATCGTAATATTATATATGAAATTAGTAATATAGATCAATTTTGTAAGTAGGCCTACATGTACAGTTAAATAGTAGGTTACTTACCGTCAATCCTCAACAAATTAAACCTCTTCACCATTTAACAAACTGCATGTTGTGCAAAGGGCTTAAGGCTAAGAAGTGTAGAAACACAATTTTCAATACTTCTATGAAGTTCAGAAATGAAGCTACCGGAAAATGTAACTTTTAGTTCTCCAAACTCACATTTATAAATTCAATAAAAGCTTTGCCCTTTCCGTCAAACTTGTGTAGGATTAAGGGTGTGATAACTAGGGCTATATTCCATTATCATGAACAACAGATTTGAATATTTTCAATATTTTTTTGAATTCAATTTCGACTGTTAACCAAGCCTTTATTTTAAATGGTAACTTTTTAAAAGCGGCTCAAATCATAATGAATATCCCTTTGGGAGACAATACTGCGCGTCTCCTAAAAGAAATAAAAAACACTGACAGGTCTAAGGGCAAAAAGTTCAAGGGTAAAATTTAGCTATGCCACAGTTTCGAAACTTTTATTCATGACATACTGAATACTTTTCGCTTAGTGTAAAGCCCAGAAACACGTGATGCTGTTTATTATTTGCAAAACTGGACTTTGGACATATCTGCTGACAGCATGAATTGGATTTTCATACAAGGGAACCTTAAAAGCCAGTATTCTTTTGAGAGAATCTTTGAACTCAAACATGCTGAGTCTCAAGAAAAACGAATGGCTTTTTGATTATGTCAATCAAACACTAATCCTTTGAATAAACAGCCTTTTTCTTACCATACTCTTTTACCCCGGTTGTCAATTTACATGAAGCGCTCTTCTTTTCGGAGGGATGAAACTGGTTTGTCATACTCTCCGCCTCTCGTCTTATTTCTTTGTGCGCTTTGCCATAACCAACTTACAGTTTCGTTCAACATTCACCGAAACGAGGAGACTGTTCACTTGTGTGAAATCGCACGCGAGAAATTTCCTTGGACACGAAGAAGCTGCTTATTTCGTGTCCAGTTTTGTTTTATTATTACTGTGTGAATTCGCTGGAACTGTCAGACTGCAAAAATGTGGCGTGTTTTTTCTCCAGTGTTAGACTTTCTGACGTCGCATCCATACTTGCTGTTTGTTGGCTTTTTGATGTATGTTTTTATATTTTGCTTGTCGTTGTTGTTTAACGGCAAGAAGCCAAGTCCGAATCCATTCGGTCAAAGTGCAGTCCAAGACCCCAAACCGGTGGAACCAGATCAGAAGATAAGGGATAAAGTCCTCAAACAAGGTGCAATTCATAATTTGTAACGAGTGACTTTTAGTAATCTATACCAGTACTCCGAACAATCATTATCACGAAAAAACAATAATACTTTATTTGGTAAATTGGTGAGGTTGCCATTAATGGTTTTGAGCTTTCGGGCGCACTTAAGTTTATTTCACTCTTATCAAAATTGTCCAAGCCAATTTAATAAGGAAACTGGTTTAAACACCTCCCAATGGGATCAGGGCAATTACCGGCCAGGTGTTTGGTAAAGGTATGGCGAGCCGGCTGTGGTCGAGCTCATGGATGAACGAGTTAACCTGATACCTTTCAGAAAGTGCATTATGTGAGATATGAAGACTGAAATGCATACAGCACACCTGCTAAGCTTGTCATTATTGTTAACTTAGCTCGATTTTAATACTTCCCATCAGTTCAGCCTCTAGGCCTACTTCCATTACTTAACCAATTTTTGTACAAGAAAAAAAGTGGCAAATGATGTCTACAATACATGTTACATGTACATAAGCTTGTCATTATTTGGCTATGTTATATTGTGTTGAAACTGAGTCCTAGTCTCTGCTGTGGTCTTCTCCTTTAGTTCAATCTCTTCATGAGGATTTAAAGAGGGTGACCAACTCACTGTGTATTTCTCATTGCAGGTTTTGGTCCTCAGAAAGTCCCAGAGAATCTAGATGCAGTGGTTATTGGTAGTGGGATTGGTGGACTGACAACTGCTGTCATGATGGCTAAGGCTGGGAAGAAAGTCCTGGTTTTAGAGCAACATGACCAGGCTGGTGGATGCTGCCATACATTCCTGGAGAAAGGATTTGAGTTTGATGTTGGTAAGATCACGGTCTAAGAAGTTCTAACCTAGCTCATTAAAAAAATTAGATTATGGTTCTGTAGATGTTGTGGTTTGGCTTACACTTAAACTTTGTCATCTCAGCTTGCAAGCCTGACAACTTTACATAAATGATTTGAGGCACCCTTTATAGCAGCTGAGTAAATACAAAAGCATGGTACACATACCAAATTCTGTTTCTCAGGCATGTCAGGTGACGGGCAGGAGCTTTCTGTGCCCTGGTGCCTCCTTAGCTAATGGGCATCCGATATGTATATATACACGAACAGGTAATGTCCTTTCTTGTCTCGTTTGTTGCCAGTATAGCTGATGATGGTTTCCTTCTCTTATTGAGCTTGTACAGCATAATATGAGTGAAATAACCTTACATGTAAGTACAGAACAGGTACATTCATTACAAAAACATGAGGACTGAGATGGATTTTCAACTTCTGGTTATAAAAAATGCCACTCAAACAAGGTACACTCATGTTTGTTTACAGGTATCCATTATGTTGGACATCTAAATGAAGGTTCAATGATCAGGTGTATGTCAGATTTCGTCACAGACGGTCAACTGGTGTGGGACTCTGCTGGACCTGTGTTTGATGAGGTAAATGTCATTTTCCCCTCTTGTTTTTGTAACTAAAATATTATGTTAAACATCAGGTACCAAGGTTATAAAAGTTAAACCAGACTTAAATGAACAGAGAAAGAAGATACCTTTAAACTTTTGAACCACTGGCCCAAAGTATGAGTTATTAAAAAATGTATTAACTTCAAATTATAGATGTCACTCCACTATTTGGTGAGGGTTACTGTGTTGATATAATTTTAAACCACTTTGAGCAACCAGCAAGGGTCGAATTTGTTGAGGATTTAGGGTAACGGTCTGATAGCTCATAAGAGATAGACTCAAACATGTTGTGATATCCAGACTAACGTTAACGGTATTTTCAGAAACAGACCCGGAAAAAACACCATTTATTTTTGTGAAAACGCATTTGAGAATGAGAGTTTAATCACTTTTCTCCTGTGCTCTGGTGCCAGTGTCTTTTAGTGTGGTTTCCTTCACCGATTGGACTGGCACGCCATCGTATGAGTAAAATAACCTTAAGACAAAAAAATGTAAGAATGTAAAAACCCCAATCAAACAACAAAACAATAAAATTAATATAATTAATGACTCAACCCTTGTTGGAATAACCTTTTGTTAAAACAATAACCTGACTTGTATTCTGTTGTCTTGTTATGCCCCCCCTCTAGTGAGAGGGGGGGGCATATAGGTTTTTCTTTTTCTGTCCGTATGTCCGTATGTCTGGTAAGCTTGTCCGGGCTGTATCTTGGTTACTTTTTCACTACAGCTTTTGAAATTTGCATATTGCATTTTTCTATGTACGCAGATGTGCAACGTAGAAAAAAAAAATCACGAAATTATCCAAATTTCCCCATAAATTATGCAAATT
>JAVFBZ010138877.1:0-21944 GCA_032466195.1 Katharina tunicata
CAAATGCCCCTCTTTCTTTCAAGGTATCACAATATGCTCAATAATTTTTTTTCATACACTTTTTGGAAGGGTGAACTGTGCAAAATTAATACATAAATAGTAGAGGGATTTTTTAGTGGTTCATAACCTTGAGAGAAGTAACACGAGTGAGAAACATAGTTGGAGATAGGACAAACAAGACTGTTAAATTGCTATGGACATAATCCCAACAACAATAAAAACCACAGGCCTTTGAATCCTATATCTTTACACTTGATTAGCTCAACTTAAGACCTATATGAGCCCAGAAAGGAGTAACCCGCCCATATGAGATTAAAGATAAGGGAGAGAAAGCTGAGATAAAATAGCGACCTAGATAATAACTTTGTAGCACATTTGATAAAGCGTATGTCCACACCACTTGACGTTAAAGTCGCCTAAGGTTTTTTTCTCTAGTGTTATACAAACTGATCCTGATAGACATCGAGTTGGATTTGAGGAAACACTAAAACTGTCCAACATGAGTAATGTGCCTACAGTTCGTCTGCCCGGGGGTCAGGATATGCCTATGATTGGATTCGGAACATTTTCTACTTGGCAGGTTGGTTACATCTAGGTTTGCTTGCTAGAGATGTTGTTTGCCACGGGATGCTATGTCACTCCTATATAGCCGTTATAAGCCGATCGGCAAAGAACGCTGGTGCAAAGGCAAGCAAGTTAACCGTGCAAAGACGTCACAGCCTTGCCGTTTGTTATAGACCTCAAAAGCAGACCCAGTTGTAAAATTACATTTTTCTTGAACCCAAAGGCAAAAATATATTAATGTCAGAAAGAAATTCTTTATAATGATGAAACCTAAAGCAACGTGAAAGCTATCTTCTAGACCTATTGGTATCGTAACTTTACACTTTTGTCATCATCTAAGAAACATGTTTCGGTTTATATAAGTAAATAACTCTCTGTTCAGTATGAAATCTAAGTATCACATTGTCGGCAACTGAATTAAAGCCTAGATTTTGTTTGCTTGTGCGGACAGTTCATGTAGGTCACGAACTGGTGTGAAAAAGGTGACCTAAACTAACCGGCCTCAGGACTGAAGATACAATCACAGTATCTCAGTGACTTTATCAAATATACTCACATCTGATATCAACAGATCATGTGCCTAACGCGTTTTAGTGACCATGTGTTACCTCGTCTTCTGGTAGAATGCTTTGTCAATTTTCCACCAGGGCAAACCCAGCGATGATGTTCTAAATTGAGGATATATGGTTTTCATCTAACTTCATTTTTTCGACAGTGTAACCTTTATGCGTAAAGTGTTTGTTCGGGTCTATAAGTGACGGTCTATAAGTGACGAAATATAGCCTGTCCTAATCGCAGTATTACGAACTACAAACCAACGGTGACCTATCCCAAAATATAATATATACAATGTCCCGCCCACCTTCTCAATACTATTAAAGTGTTATTCTATACTCAGCAAGGTCACAGTACTATTGTACTTAAGGTTGAACAACCATACGCAGCAAGACTGGTATAGAATTCCCTAGAAAAGAAGTCACAGCATGTACAGCTGTCTCACTATCAAATAAAAATAAGATTTACAAAAATCTGAACAAGTCACCTCCGATTATCGGCTTTAGTGTAATGACAGGCCATTTTGTTTAGCCCATTAACGGTATATTTACCGCTGCAGGCTATACTTGTATCGCATGCAGATAAGCGTATCCTTTAGGACATCAAGTGCATTCTGCACCAATAAAAATAGACAGAGAGCAGGTAACAGCAAAGAAAATAAAGAAATAAAATAGAACTATTAAGCATAACATTAGGCGCAATGGCCAATGCAAGAAGAGAATCAAGTCACGTGAAAGAGTTTAATATTCTTCATAGGTCGATTTATCAGGTCAGGATTCAGCAGCCTCTCTATGACGTTCACAGCTATATTCAAAATGCATAGTCATTACATACAAGGTCCGTCACCGAAGTGAATCAATGGACCGTTTTATGTAAATGGGGATTAACACCATACTTATCACAATCCATGTTTCTGTTATCAGGACGAAGATGAAGTTGTGTGTCAGTCTGTAAAGTTTGCACTGGAAACTGGATATCGCCACATAGACTGTGCTTACGTCTACAGTAATGAAGCAGCAGTCGGTAGAGCATTAAAAGAGAAATTTGACGATGGTTCATTAAAAAGAGAGGATGTGTTCATTACAACCAAGGTAAAATGCTCTATTCTACCTCGAGACTAAGCCATTCCTTGGGTATTTTGTAGCCTGGTTCTCCTGTGTGGCTACACAAACTTGTGCCGTCCAATAACTTTTGGCCTGCCGATTAACTTTGGGGATTCGACCATATATCTGGATCAGCGATGTCGTTGTGGTTTTTACGAATTCAAAAACAAAAACCGTTTAACATTGAAAGCGACTATGTAAGTCTGGGTATAAGTGGACACCGCTTAAATGCACCAACAATCAATCAAACCAATCAGCAAATCAATCTTTTGTGACTCTGATCACCATTTAATCAGTAGTTTTCCAGCGGTTAAACTTTTCTGTGTTTTAGGTTTGGGATACACACCAAGGAGTTGAACGTCCCAAAGAAGGTCTATTAAAAAGTCTAGCATGGTTGGGAGTGGACTATGTGGATTTATACCTTGTCCATTGGCCCTTTGCCTTCCAGGTACAGCTCCAAGTTTATAGATAGCTTTAAATTTACACTCAGATCGGTTAGCGATATTTGTTTGTATATTTATGAATTATATATACCAAAATACACATACAGAAAATGTGTTTTAATTTACCGATGTCTTTACGAGGAATCTAATTCATGTTTGAAATTAATATATTAATGAATAATGACAGAAAAGAACTAATATAAGCCATTATCTTCATGAGATCGAAATTGGCATTGAGTAAAAATAAAGCATAAATGTGATTCTAAAGAATCATAGAAATATCCGCAGTTGTTAAAATCTACATGTACATGTAGTAAATTTATAAGCATATTTTCGTCATCAGGCAGGAGAGGAAAATTTCCCGAAGGACGCTGATGGGAATATTATTTTAGACACTTCAATCACTTTGGAAGACACCTGGAAGGTATGATCCTACATATTGTCGCTAATTTAGAAAACTGGTTATATATATATATATATACATTTATATACACCAAATATGAAAATTTCCCAACTGAAAATTGTGCTGGACTCGAATCCATTAAACGTTCGGTAATGCATTTGTTATACATGTATAATTAATCCTTCTTTCTTCTTGGATCATGGAACTTAAGTAATAATTACAATTTTGTTGTATTAACAAGTAAAATTTAAAAACTTATCCATATTTTCATGGTTGCAGGGCATGGAGAAATGTCACGATGCCGGGCTGACAAAAAACATAGGAATTTCTAACTTCAACAAAGAACAAACTGAGAGAATATTAAAATTAGCTCGGGTTAAACCATGCTCAATGCAGGTATATCCAGTAATAACAAACTGATTCATTTGTCGATACATTATTGCATGAGAAAAGCAGTAATGGAAAAACTCAATCAATCAACCAATCAATCAAAGTGGCAAAATAGTAAGCAAATCAATCGGCAATGTAATACAAAATTGTGAAAATGGACAAATAACAACAAGGTTATATCAGGCACATTCAGCCAATGTTTTAATTTAGCCTCAAACGTAAACAAAAACTCTTTCCTGTTTGGAGTTTCCTATTCTAGTATTCCAAAGCCTTTTGACTGTGACCTGTTATTAGTTTGAATGCCTAATGCTAGGTTGTGGTTTATATTTTATTTCTGATGTGATACGTTTCTTTTATATTCTAGTAAATATTGTATTAAATGCAGTGTTTAAGGCATACGTGAAATACTTGCAGGCAGAACTGAATATCTACAACGCCAATCCCGCTTTGGTGGACCACTGCCAGGCCAACGGTATAAACGTCACAGCCTTCGCTCCCCTTGGGGCCCCGAACAGACCATGGTAAGTGATCCTCAAAGCAATGTCAGTATACATATATACATAGTTTTTATAATTCTAATTAATTTTAAAAATATTTAAAAGAAATCATTAACATTTGATCTTTAAATGTAAAATTTATCCTGACAGCTTCGACCTCCTCAACGAGAACAGCAAGCTTTTCAGTATTGACTAATGCCATTCATACCTCTGCATACATGTAATTGACTAAACTGTTGTGGTGTGTGGCTTTGAGTTAGTTGATACATGTATAATCCTGATTTCATTTCAGGGCTAAGGATTCGGAACCCTGCTTGATGAATGACGCGGTTGTTTCAAAGATCGCTGCTCAGAAAAATAAAACGGTAGCACAGGTAAATTACTTTTATTTCGATTTAATTGTCTTGCTCGTATATAAGTGTCAGCACAAAGTATTTTCTTGAAGAAAAAAAATCGATAGAATGCTTCATTTAAGATTATTAATGATTACGTTTGCCACACCTCAAGTGGACAATTTAATTCACTACTTACTACTATAAGATGTAACAGAATCTGAGCCACTTGTCTTAAAATTCATGTGTCTATTTGACGTCAAATATTAATTATTTTTTTTAATTAAATGCCTCTGTCGAAAGATTATCAACTCATTTAAACTACTTTTAAACAATTACCAAATCTATAATATGTTTATTAAAATGTAAATTCCCTCAAATAAAGGTTTGTTTGCGGTATCTGATACAACTGGGGATAACTGTAATTCCTAAGAGCAGGACACCCAGCCGGATTCAAGAAAACTTCCAGGTACATACATATACATACATAAGCGAAATTCAGGAAATTACAGAATTCTTAATGTATTTTGTGTCTTTGCTACATATTTCTTATCTCGTTTATGCTACATTCATTTGAATATTCAATTTTTTTTACGTAAACAAACGGTGAAAATGATAACACGCAACCAATCACATTGCTTGTTCTGTAACCTTTTAGATACTTTTCATATGTTCATCTTTTTTTGATGTTTTGCAGTTATTTGATTTTACTTTATCCGACGACGATATGAACCAATTGAGGGCTCTGAATAATAATTTCCGGGCGTATTTGGAGGGAATGTAAGAATTTTCTGCTGTTATATATTTTTTAGTTATCTTCTCCTCTATGATGCATTCTTTCATCAGTCCACCTATCTAAATGTTGTTCATTTCTGTCATAGCGACTATTTACGATGATTTTTGGTGAAGCTGTTTTCTAGATTTGCTCTGAACAATGTGCAACTTAAATAATCAATACATTATACTATATTTGTTTATTTGCTTTGACTTTTCCAGAGCGGAGACCCATCCTGAATGGCCGTTCAAGGTCCAGTACTAAAGTCTGTTAGAACAGGAGATGGATATAACAACAAAATTTTCTCCAGTCCCCAGATCGGATAAGCAGTGTATAGGCCCATGAAGTACTTCAATACCTGTCGGTGTATGGGATCCGTTTCACAATAACACTGTTAAAACAATGAATACCGATGCTAAAGAAGTTGTATACAATTGTTACGTACAATGTTCCAGATATTTGTTTGCCTTTCCAATGATGCTTACAAAATTATCAAATAATATATATACTTGCTAATTCAAATGATAACGTTTTTAGATTTTGTGTGTGTTTATTCATGTTTCGTTTTGTTTATTTTCTTGCGTATTTCTGGTTGTGCGACTCTGTCAAAGTTTGGTCAAAGGGTACAATTGTCGTAATTTGTGTCAATTGTTGTGCGTTGTAAACCTTACTCATCTGACACCAGTAGCCCGCAATCCCTGAAGTTGGCTTGAACGTTGTGAATAAGATGGGCCCTGTTGCTTATAAACACACATATGATCCCTTAAATACTAAATAAATTCATTTTAACATTAAAGGTACTATACCGCAGAATTTCGGTCAAAAATCGACTGAAACGAATTAAACCGGGTTTTGTATATTTTTCTAGTAATAAAGTTTGTAAAATCTATAACGCGACCAGCATTATACATTTTACATCTTGTATTATTATTTTAATACGGTATATCGCACATTCTCGAGGTTGATATTTTTTTGAAAGCTTATACTTTGGCCATACTAGAAGAATATAGAAAACCCCGTTTAATTCGTTTCAGTCTATTTTTGGCCGAAATTCTGCGGTATAGTACCTTTAACTGATCCAATGACTTAAAATAATACAAAGTAATGGCACGCATAGTTTTAAGGACACCAATGCCCATTTCCATTCCATTCCATTCCATTCCATTCCGGTTAAACGGCAGTGGTGCTATCTTACTATGTGTTTTATAGTACAGGTTAATTTGTGTCAGATACAAGACAAAACTGCGTCAATATTATAACTGTACGAAATAAACATATCACAAATTATTTTTTATCTTCCCAAAAACTCACTCTGCTATGTTTTAAACCAATCACAATATGTGACTGGGCTGTTATAAAGTAAAAAACACTCATAAGTGAGCAGGTTAGCAAAGAAACTATATTGTGGCGTCATACGACATACGTCAGCGAAACTAACGTGATGTTATTAGTGTGTTGGATCTGTCTTTCTTGTTTTAGATTCAACGATAGCATACAGCTATGAGATTACTCAATGTTCAAAATTCCACGGGGCGTAACACTGGTTACAAGTTGATATATATAAAAGACCGTCATAAAGAACACATCATGACCGTACGCTTTAGATAGATCGATATGTTTTTTTTTAGACAAGGGTTCATTTACTAGTTACATTTGTAGAAAGCAAAATGTCTAAAAATAAAATAAAGTCTAAAGCTAATAACTCATCATAGAGTACGGTACAATATCTTTCATGATGGCTGTTACAATGTGTTTGTCGCGCGATTCAACCCTGGATTAAAAATAATACACAGTATTATAGTTCTCTCATTTTTAGCATCATTATGCAACATGTTTTGAAATATCGTATGAATTACATCTCATACATCTCCATGGGATGCGAATAGAAATGCTGTAACCGGAATGTATGTTTGCTTTTAAGGGAATTTTGGTTAAATAAAAGGACATACATTTGCAGCTACCCAAAGTAGAGCAAAGTAACGATTCAAACGAAAGATACACATGGATGCACGGGGATTCAATATTTTGGTTTATTTTAAAACCATGGTCACGATTTATTATAAAGTATACACAGTATGACCAGTTCTCTCTACGCATAATTGTGCAACAATTTGTTGACAATGGTTTTAAAATAAATCGAAATATTGAATCACCATGCATCCATGTGTATCTTCCGTTGGAGCCGTTACTTTGCTCTGCTTTGTAAAACTCATCAGTGGAAATAATGTTATTTGTGCAGTTATCCTATTGATGAATATGGGTTATCAAAACAAGAAAGGGTCACTGTTAATTTTAATAAGCACGTATATATTTGGGCCCACAGGTGTCCTCCTTGGTCGATCACTTCATCCTTTCAAGGGAAGGTTTCAATACCGTCGGGAAATGTAAGATGGTAATTTGCTTCGTTGCTGTGGCCAATGGTTGGCAGGTTGCGGAGCAACAGTTGTTGTGTCGGGACTCACACTAAACCTTCTGACCACATTTCTGCCATCCAGCACCTGACGCCACAATACATGTTTTGTTCAGTTTTAAATAGATCTCTGTGGATCAAGGTTAATGTTTTTGTTATGTTTACCAAGACTGTTGACAATCTGAACAGCTATCGGATAGTCGTGGCTTTTTAAGTCACAAAAGGTGAGCACTACCTGTAAATAGCGCGTAAGATCTCTCACAGTCTATAATGCTATACAATGCTTAACAATGCTACATATCACGGGATTAAATCAAGAATCAAGATAAAAAACAATAAAGGTAACAGAAAATAGAATTTAATATACAATGAAAAATGTTGGATGTTGGTTTTTAAAACGACTTTCAACTTAACATGAATTGAGAGCAGATCATTATTAGACTATTAGAAGGTTTTGATTATTTTTACATTGCGGTGTCCTCGTAAGTCCGTAACTTATGTTTTTGCTCGCATTGCCTTAACTCAGATGCTTTGCAATTGTAACCTTGGGATGATTCCCCACCCCCTGTAAACCCTTCGGGATTTAAAATGAATATCAGGACACTGTTTGCAGTAGTTTTTCTAATTGAAAAGTTACATATACAAATAAACCTAATCGGAGTACAACAACTGACACGTGTTTATACTGGCCTGGTCCAAAGCTATTAATCAATACTATGATTAAAAGTGAAAAGCAAATATTGGAGATTCATTTCGCGATTTACACTAAAATCCTTTTCTTCGACAATACTCACGTTTCCTTTAATTGCTGGTAGAATCTTCATGAAGGTCGGCTCAGATTTACCCATGTTATCCATCAACCCATTTTATACATTTTTCAAAATATCAAAAATTCTCGAAAGACACGTTGTCGATAGGAAGTTCTCGTCAACCCAATGAGATACACGTTGTCAGAGTTTGTTACAAAGTTTGGCATTTTTGTCCTGATTACGCAAGGCGCCAAACAGTCTGGTGATTAGGTAATTGAGTTAATATGCCTGGACCAGAAAGTTAATGTTGATGGACCGACTTTCTTCGTGTTCTGTCCATTCACTGCTAATTAAACTCTTCTATCATCGTAAATAATGTGGTCAATACCAAAAATCAATTTGCGTAGATAATGAACCTGAGCAGATCAGGTCAAATCCAATATGTCCTTAATCATGACTCGAGTCGAATAAGAAACATGTTATATTGCTATAATAGATACTAGATAATACTTTTGATAAGGATAGATCATCTTCCCTCGTGGCATTGTCTATTACTTCTGGAAGTTAAGTAACAGATTTTATTTAAATGCTCGTTAAGCTCTTTAAAGAAATCAATTTACGTATATAATTAATCCAGCTTGATTCAATTAAATCCAGTTATGTCCTTTACTCAGGCGTATTCTAACCGTAGCTCTGTGAAGATTGGTTTCCAGATGTGTCACATGCGACGAAATTCGATTTTCTTTTTTAATAATACTGTCCCCTAGCTAATGCGTCAAAATAATACGACAATTTCCTAGCGGGAGGAAATTACTAACAAGGCAAACGTTTATGTAAATGTAATTACTTATATTTATATATAGCAGTGATAATAATGCAATCAGTTGTAATAGATCCAAATATAGCTGCTGGTCCATAATTACAAGCCAGATAATCCCACTTGAGTAACTGATGAAGAGTAGTCTTTCCTTTCTTAAACGTCTCGTGTTAACAAATTGATTTAAGACGCCTAAAGTATGGTTAACTGAACTGACTGGAAGCAAATTGGAAAGTCCATGAGATTTAACCGTCTTCTAGTAAATTAATTAGATCCTTTTCAGATGAAATTGTATCAAATTAATGTGTAAACCTCACATTATTGAGGTAAGAAAAGAGAAGAAAGCTATTACAAACAAAAACAAACAAGCACAAAAATACAACAACAATAAAACAAACGAAACAAAAAGAAAACATGAAAAAAAAAAAAAATGTTGAACAGTGTAATTTGCATGATCACTGGATTCAACCCTTGACATTTATAGACCGACCTTCTTTGTGTCAATTGCAGTGCCGTCACTGCTGGTTTGAGCTTAATGCGGAACATAATTATTAAATAAATGTTCTCAGGGCTACAGTTAAAGAAGAACTGCCGTCATATGTATTTTAAACACATTCCATCGCGGAGTTTTCCAAGGTGTGTAGTGAGTGACATCAGGTGTTCTGTTTTAAAATTTCTTGAAATTTTGTTAAAACGTGCAAAAATAATGATGTTAGCAAAATGTGAACAATTTATAGCACAAAGTAAGGAATCGTTATTGGTAGTCTCTCAGGGATAGAGTAACTTTGACATTTAACATGTGTGTCATTTAATGACATAAATGGGTAGGATAAAATACCTTTCTAAAAGTTAATTTAATTGTTAAGGTTAATTTGACTCTTAAGCTTTTTAAAAAATTGTATACAGGTTTCATAGTAAAATCAAATTCACAACACTGCAGTTTTGGCTTTTCTAACTGTTTCTTGCAAAATTATAAAATTGATCTCATTGGTAATATAACAGCTGGTCGACCCGAACTACATGTATATTAACATTATTTGATAGTTAACAAATCTGACCACAACCAAAAAAGAGAACAACTCACTTTGTAGTGTGTGGTAGAAATAAAACCCTGTTAAATGTAAATATATAAAACAGATAAAAGGTTCTATTGCTTCAGACCAAATTCGAAAAAACGAATAACGCGTATTTCTTTCATGTTATAACTTGACATTTGACAATCTCTTAGATTAAATGGTCATAGTTATATTTGCTTGACTAATCTTTGCTCAGTTTGAAGACAACCCCATCAATTCTCAAATTTTCAAAATACTAATCAATTTTGTGACGTCATCAGTGCGATGTTTTCATGCAAAGAGTAGACCAATAATACCACAGCTACTACGTATCAACATTCAAGACTTCTTTAGAAAAACTTCTTATTTATATATTCTATATTGCTATAAAGTTATATCATCCAATGTGAAAGAGAAATTTATGGATGGAGTATTCTTAGTCGATTATACTGCTTTGTTAGAAATTTTGTTAAACGTAACGAAAAACTGTTATATTCTCAAACTTGTCTGAGCCTGATGCGCCTAAGCTTTTAAGGTTGGTAAAGTACAGAACGATTTTTCTCATATATTTGTCTGTTCTTTTGTATTATCATATATTGAAATAGTTTTTGTGTCGTTGAGAAAGTGACCGTTAACACTATTTTCTTTTTTGGGATAACACTTTCTGATACTGAACAGATTGTAGTGCAGGACATGTACTTCAACTTCTATTCTATAGTACCCGTTTTCTCAGGTTTATATTACACAGTTTTTTACAAAACTTTCTATTTGATAGTTCGTTGTCTCACATTTCAGAGTGTGAGGACAGTTTGCTAATTGATTACTTACCAAATAATCCTGTAGCATAAATGACTTTAGTTTGTTTGGATGTAGCAGAACAATCGCTGTAATCAGATTTCTTTCTTTCCTTCCCAAAACTCTGCTATTAACAGATGTCTGAGTTGATTGTAGGATATGGGTTGACGTTTGGTTTAGTTTAACTAACTTAACATATATTATATATAATATATATATAGTTATTATTGCTTCGTCTGGTTAACTTGGTCAACAGCCATCTAAATCTCATTAACTCGTTGACAATGATAGGTTATTTAATCTCGTGCCCTTGTATATGTATCATTAAGCTTGTGTACAAACTCTTATTTAATCCTGCACAAGGTGTATCCAGGAGCTAACAAAAATCAATCTCCAAATGTAATTTGCCCCATTTGATTACAATAAATCCCATTTATTACCCAAGGCTTGACTAGCTTAATAACCGTGTTATATGTGTTTGAACATTTTTACCAGATGAGTAATGAATGACATTGCTAAAGTTATTCTTAGCTTATTGGTCAGAATGCAATCATAATTTGTTAGCATAAAAAAACATTTTCAACATTTATCAACGTATGTATGAGAGAACCAGATTTTCGGAAGTACCCAAACAACGAAACACATTTGTGAGAAATATCTAGATTTTAAACGACACCACAATCTAGCGTCTCTTTCAGTGCTTCTTGTAGACAAACATTTGCAAAACCAAAATAGAAAAATACGTCTTACTACAAAAAACATTTGTATACCTACTAGAAAAACTGATGGAGTTTCGGGTTTGTTGAATAAACTGCTTCAAATGTACGTAATTGTGCTTTACAATTGCCTTGTGACTTGAATTAAACGTTCACCCTGATAAACCAACTTTATATTTGTATTAGCTGTGCATTCATAGTTGATATTACGCAAATAGTCTTATTTCAACGACGATAAGTTCTATTCACGTCTTTGTAAAATAATCAATTTACGTATTTAAATAACCCGTATCATTAAGTAAAGTTCGATATATAACCACTAGGGACCTGACTTTAACAAGGAGCCCGTCAGATGTAAGTTCAATAGAGATTTTTTCTGGGTAGTAGTTTGGTTTCTAAGCTCATTTATCAAAGTATTTAAGCTATAAGCGTGTCACGTGATTGTATGTGGATTGCTTTATATTTGTAATCAGCGTTCTTTCATCATTCTGGGTAATTGGAAACAGAAGATCTTTTTCAGCATTCACATTATAAAAATGTCAGCAATCCATAAACATGTATCAGGGAACAATTTGTCATTTACGTCATGGTTTTTCAAAACTTCTTTTGGTAACAAAATTAAATAACTAATTTACTTTGTGTAACAACACAAAGGAATGAATATCATGTTATCAGCCTCATTCCGAGGGAGCTTCTCGTGTGCAATAAAACAGTAATAACAATGTTTCCTATGTCTTTCCCCCATTCCTATGGCATTGTCAGTTACAGACAAATGTGTTACGTTACCTTAATCTAAGATCACGAAAGAACGAAAGGCCCCATGGCCATTTATTATCTACCAAATATACGACATTTTTTTAGGTTTACTGGATTAACCACAAAAACAACAACGCCAAGCCCGAACGATGTGGATTAATTGTAACTAAGAGAATATAAAGGAAGTTTGTGTCAACTCAAGCTCGATGTTTAACTTGTCCCGATGTTTACAGCACTAAAATACAAATTTAAAAAAACTTACAGTCGGAGATATAAAAGTCAACTGAGCCTTCCTTCTGTTTTATTACTTCCTTGATGTCTTACGAGGTTAACTTACACGGAATGTAACAACAGTCAATCTTCGGTATATCAAATTCACATTTTAGTATTGATTTTATAGCCTATGTGGGTTTAAATAAATTTCCCCTTTATATCATTTGGCCGATTTCATTGTGTTGCTCACTCAAATACAGACTATCATGGAAATAACAAAAGGAATGTTAACTTTTTGTGTCCTGCTTATCAGTCCATCTTAACAGTCTTCAAAGAACCATTTTCTTATTACGTCCATGTTACAGAGCTTTTAAAATCAGCAATAGAAGGCGACAATTTGTCAAATTGATTGCGGCAACTTAAACAGATAAAGGGATTATTCTACAGATCTATCTTAGTTCTGATGAAACTGTATGCACAGTGACATACTCCCAGTTTTTAATGTTTTGAAGATTTCTTCGAGTGAGATCTCCATTTGAGATTCGCAGAAAGTGCTTCCTGTAAGGTGGTTTTAAAATGTAAATTTAGTTTACTCATCTGATAGTCGAACTGCTGTTGGGTTACAGGTATCTAATTGGCTGGGTGACTTCTCGTCAAGATACTTATTAAAATCCCGGTACCCGGTAGACTGATTTCTGTTTGCTAAGTTGACAGACACCAGCATTAAACGTAAACTGATTTGTCTCTTCTCCTAATGCTATGACGACATTAGTGTGGTCTAATCTCTTGAGGCGAAATGCCTGGTTGAACATGGTAACAGTCTGAATGCCAATTTTTGAAATAGTTTTTGATCTGATTTTCTCTAAATTGTAAGAGATCTAATCTAAATATCTTCAAACGTGCCAAATCAGTCCTGTCAAAATCCATGCTGTTTAGATACCGTTTGTAAATTGTTGCAATTTCCAGATCGTGAAGGCGAATTTATTCGTGCGAAGCGAAACTTTTCGAACTTACGCGTGCGCTGTTCAATTTTCTGTCAAGTGATTATGTTCACTGATCGTTTGCTGCGACGACAAAGGGAGTTCGAACTGTTTTTACTTTTTTTTAGGCTTGTATTGCCGCAAACCAATTAGACGCAAGAAATAAGTCACATGGCATAACAACACTTGCTTTGGCAAAATGGCCACCATTGACATGAATCTGTTACAGCACTTGATGGAAAATCACAGTAGCATGTACTAAACTTGTTATTTTAGCTACTGTAAGTCAACAATAATCACCATTACAGTCTACACAATGTTTAAGCCCAACTAATCAATCTCAACCATCAGAAACAATCGACAAAACTTTTTATACTTTTGTAATCGTCTCTAGCGTCTTCAAAGTATAATATTCGTAATAATCTTAATTTTAGCAGCAGTAAAAATCACACTTTAGCAGCAGCCATTAAAGATCCACGCCAATATATGTAACCATTCGCAAAACCGCTGCAGCTAATGTTGAAGTGGAAAATATAAATTCGCTGGCTATTTTTATTTCGCAACGAAAAATTTCGGTTCGCACGAATATATTCGCCTAGTGGAAAACCGGCTTTATGGCTGACATACCTCGCAGCTGATCAAAACGTAGACAACGATAAATCAACTTCACTGGTGTCTCTGCTGATGTACCGTAAAAACTTAAATTTCATTGTCAATGGATATGCTTTATGAATGTTAATATAAAACATTTGGTCTAATATTTCATCGATCGTTTTTAACGTGTGCAGAATTTAATCATATTTCCATTTTGCGATCTTTTAATAGACACAAAATGATGGAGAATTGGGAAACAAGCTTAAGCATATGACAGAGAAAAGAAACAATTGGATTAACTTTCTTAGCGGTATTTTACAAATCTGGTCAGGAAAGCCAGGAAGCAACTTTTCGCTTTCTTTGTGTTACAAATGATGAAGTGATGTAGACGTAGACGACAGGTAGTTTTTTTGCTTGATAGTACTCGCCTAGGTTTGACGGCACGATTGTATGTTTTTTGGCAATTTATCTCCTTCTCCGTTAGACCAAAATGTACTTAACAACATACAACCGTCTTTGAAAATTGAATATCACGACAATAGTTAAAGTCCAGATTTTTGTTGTTGAGCTCTGAATTTGAAAATTGCGCGGAACTAGATGGTACGAAATATAAACCAATTGCTGCATGAACACAAAACAGTGCCTTGAGATACATTTCCTTTTTCAAAGTTCTCGTTTGCCCTGATTAACTGTGACAGTAGATGGCCGAATACGAAATTTAGTCACGGTTGAACTGGTTTAAGGTAATCCAGCGCACAGTCCGCGGAAATCAACCGACTGCCAGCATATTATTTAAAACTTAAAGAACACGTGGTGTCTGGTAGCCCATGTTTCGCCAGTAACCTTAGTTTTTTTCTTGTTCATCAGACATTAAAATCGCAATAGCTCTTAAAAAATAATGTTTTGCTTGACTACTCTTTGCTAGGCCGGCGGACGTCCCCATCAATTCTCAAATAATTAGTCAGTTCTCCTGAAAGTTGTGACGGAAACAAGGTGACCTAATGCTCTAAGGACGAACGGTCATTTTAACTAATTTAAATCAGGCGTGTTTTAAAAGGATTTTTCATAGAGTTTTCCCGATTTTCATTAATTTGGACATTTATCTAAATAAAGGAATAACAGTTGTCTTTGAACGTGTCATACTGTTTCCGTCCATAAACAGGCGATTTCGCATCAGTTCCACTTTTCTATATATTTTTTTTCTGGATAGTTAAAGGACTGAAAGGCTTGCTGTCCCACATCTGGTTTATATTCCCTGTAGCTAGATTAAACAGTTTCCATTGATATATTAACTATCCGCATGCCCTTGTCTAATCATTGAAGATCAGACGCATATATCGTTATTTCATCGTCTGTAAGGATGATTCAGGTCTTAAAAATAATTTACGTATATTGCAAATCAGTAGCCCGGATTATCCAGTAAAATAGAACATGTCCTTTCTCATGACGTGACTAGACTAGACATACTAACAGTTGAATCCTGCACAGAACTCTCTAGCATACTTGTTTCCGGGTCTCTAATATATGATGAAATAAGAGTTTCATAATTCTTTCTCTTTATTATACATTAGTTTGTTTGTAGAAATAAACAACCGAAGCAAGTATTAACGGCGACCCGAAATATACTTTCTGAGCCACATTTACACACATAAGAAAATCGCATTGGATAACCGTTGAAGAGTTGTCTTTCCTACCTCAAGCTTCTACTAACGGATTGATTTATCAGTTGATAGCAAAGACACACTAAAGTAAGGGTTAAACAACTCACTAAAATCAAATCAGCGTTAACCACACGGGATTTAACGCGTCTTTATGTACACTAATTAAATCTTCTTTCAAACCTGTGGTAAATACTTTGAGAAGATCAACGTAATTAAGAGAAAAAAAGATGATTGTGGAGTTTTCTTGTTCACTATATAACATTTAAAGACCGCTTTATTTGTATCCAATGGGATGCAGTCATTGTTGACATTACAGAAGTTATCTTTTGCCATCCTTATGACGTGACAATAACCCGCCGGACGAATGTTACAAGAGACAGCAGAGTTTTCTGATACATGTGTATAATAAGCGGCATTATCAAGGGTTGTTATAATTTGTCAACAGAACTCGGAGATCAATGGTTTCAGGACGGAAACATTACAGCTTTGGGTGTACATGTTACTAATCTTCGATCTCTAGATCCATGCATAATGTCCAAGGAATGCAAAAACAATTCATAACCTTTAATTATAGGTTATTGGATTGTATGGGTCTGTATGGACGAGTCCTGGCAGGAATGCAAAACAATTCATAGCTTATAATTATAGGTTATTGGATTGTATGGGTCCATACAGACCCATATAATCCAATAACCTATTTATTATACACTCACTTAACAAAAATAAAAAGAATTTAAAAAGTAAAGACCAACGCCAGCTTGTTACGATTAAAAATTGTTTAAACTTTTTTTCTTTATCGGAATTATATTTGCGTTCAGCGGCTACGCGCATTAATATCAAAAGTAAAAAGGTCGAAGTATACCACGTGAATCATCTCAAACATGGAGTGAACGTTAAAAGGAACAAGGAAATATTAACGGTGTTTGTTACGAAAAAATTATGACAGAATGTACAATTTTACGGAAGTTAAATGTGCAGTTGGTAAATACTGCCCCACCGAAAAGGGTACTGTTATTTCGAGAGGATGAGGCCGAAAGTGAAGTCGAACTTGAAGTTAAGTTCAAAGTAATCTGTTGACATTATTTCGTCAGTCATCTTTTGATGTCGTTTGCTTGTTTACAAACAAAAGTAGTCCGGCAGGTGTATAATAATACGGAATACGTGAGGGTTCCGCCACATTGTTGTCGGCAAAGGCAGGGTATACCTAACATGTATATCGTTTTAACACGTACAAAAAATCCGGAAGGATAAATTTGAAAGGTTAAAGGATAAAAGGTGAATTGGATAAATTTCCTCAGGAGTAAAAATAAAATAAGCAGCGCAAACGAATACGCAATCCTAATTATTTGTGTTAAACTTGCCAATCTCTCCCTTTCGTGATACATTGTCGATTAAATATTTACATTATTTTATAATACACAAGCGAGGTCACAGACAATTCCAAGGAGAATGTTTTTAGCGTTGCCGTAAAAGTGTTTTAAAACTCCAATGAAAATGACGCAAAACAGAAACCCGATGAGTAAAGTCTTGAACGTTTATTTTTTGACAATCTGAATCAGAAGTTTGAAAAAAGCATTTTCCTCATTGTTTATTCAAATTTTCATTATAAATAAAAAGGCAAAAGTGCGATATTTTTAAATCTGTTCAATTGCTTCTGTTAAATTCTGCAAATTACAGACTTGTCCTTAATGGTTGTATTAAAAAAAAAAAAAACACGAATGAGGCGAATGGTCTGCCGCCTTTGATTTTCGGCCAATACACCTAGCAACTCAATTACGTTGTTGACCGTGATAGATCAGCTTCCTTCGTGTTCTTGTTTATGGAGTCTTGATCTTACGTAAAAAACCTTAATTCATCGCAGATAAGCTTCAGTCAGGTCTGTAAAAAAAATCAATTCACGTATATAACTAACACGCCTTGATTGAGTAAAATCCAATATGTCCATACCAAGGACGTGACTAGAATAAGCAATCTGTCAGGCTTTATGTTTTGTATACAGTAGATATTTCCCCAGGTGGGCAGTCAATGAAAGTGCCAGTATCTCCTCTAAAAGCTATAATCGTTCTGATAGATTATAGAACAATATGCTTCTGGGTCGAAATTAATAACCAAATAACCGTACAGACGACATATATGAATTCGATACAAAGTGATACATGTGTTTAGCTTCTGTCTGATAAATAAAAGGTTACATTGAATAAGAGAAACTCCGAACACCGAAGTCCTTGTTCGGAGTTTCTGTTATTCTATGTTACTCAAAACTGATCTGTGGAACTACTGGCAAATAAAAGGTTAATTAAGTTAAAAATGTATACTCAACTTGGCTTCTGTGTCTAACAGTTGTGGCTTAGACGTACTAAGGTTAAGTATTTGGTATAAGTTTATGTATTTGACGTCTATCAGCCATAGTAATCAATACCTGGTAGTAAAATTATTCCGGCCCAAGAATAACACTCCATCAAAACCCTATAATGTAAGGTGGAAGGAAAACCATAATACTTATGTTTTAAACCGAGCAAACCCAAAATGACCATTCAAGACACATCTCCCGAACGAAAATATTCTATAGAATAATCGATTTGGCTAATACACAAGTTTTGATTTTAGACTAACAGTAACTATATTTTACACTATTATCAGCTTACCTCTATTGAGATTTGTTGTTGTTGCGAATATAATTTTGTTACGCTATGCCTTCAAGGTGACAGGGTCTGCAACTTAAATGTAAATACATTCAATGCTTTGCCTACACACCCCCCATCCACTCTACCTTAAACGTATCTACATAAAACGGTTACTTTGTGAACTATTTGATAAAATTACAAAGACTGAGATGGATTTTCAAACAAGATATTTGATAAAAGTCTGTAGCTTTTCTGGTGGAGGACAAGAACTGTCCTGACAATAACCAGGATTCATTAAATCAAATCAAAGTCATATCCATTTGTTGTTAACTTTCTTATAAAACAATAACTATACATTGAGAAGCAGTTTTCCACAGAAGTAGAAATGTGAATAGAAATTAAATTGTTTCTCCGTTTGGTCATCATCAATTGTCATGCATGCCATTTTTTCCACACAAATGAAACTTGCAGAATCTTACATGCCTGGGAAAAGATATCAGGTTTACAAGACTTAAATGTATTAAACACACTTCTTTCTGTTTACTACTAATTTGATCAGGTCTCTCTGCATGTTTTTAACATACCAAATGATCTGGTTACGTAGCCAGTGTTAATACGTTTCGTGGCCTGGGGTTTGTCACAAGGAACGGACCGTAAACAGATGGACATGTTTATTCGATTTAAGGTCAGCTCAATCATAGCACCTTGGTTAAGGTATCACTTTTAAATACCTAACCGTGGAACACTCAACATGAATTAGTCGCTCGTGGATTATTGTAGACGTTTAAAATAACCATACCATCAATAGCTAAAGCTAATGTCTGCCTGCTTGAGCGTTCTGTCTATTATATTAACGTGTGCTAAGCCCACAATAGAAACTGGATTATTGGTTGGGTGCCAGCTCCTTGAATCGGAAAGTTTTCAATCAAGTCATGTCTATAACAGGCTTTGTTTTTATATGATTACGAGTTGATAAATGGTGTACCAACATTCAAATCGGGTTTTCTTAATTAAGAAGAGGCTAGTGTGCCAATTCAAATTCAATTTGATGTGAGATGAAAACAATCACTCTGTCGGCATACAAGATAAACTGTTCTGAAAATAGACAGATCAAAAAGAAAACAATGTGAAACAAGCTATACTCGGAAAAACGGAAATCAGTTAAGAATTTACGTGTTATATTAACTTCTTTATGCCGGTGTATGTTATGAAATATTGTGTATGTTTCCTGAATGAAAACACATATCCCTCCGCGAGAGAACCACTTGTTAGAATCCTGACGTTTGACAGAGTGCTAAGCAAGTTTACATAACATCCATTGGCGAAAGACTTCTCGAATAATGTTTCATTTTGCTTGGTGTAACGTCGCTTGCGAGGTTTGGTGTAAATCTGAAATGAACCCTCCTTAAAGCGACTCGAGTTGAACCCTTTCTGATAGAAAATTATCCAAATCTAGAAAACAATGTTCTTTAGTAGCAGATCCCGTAGCCATTATTATTGCCCATCGTCTTCAAAACGGACATTGTTTGCGTCATAGGTTCGTGCTTAATTTATATCTGAAGTATTTTTTCTATATTTTCATTTAGCACAAAATACACCAGTATTTACGAGTCATTGACTGATCGTATGATGATACCTTATGTTAAATGCGTGAACTTTTAAAAAGTTTTGTGTTAATAATAGCAAATCCTTATTATTTATTTGGTTTATTTATTCGCCGATCCTTTAGTTTGTCTCAATAGTGCCAAACACAAAAAATATTGCTTTTCGGTATGCACTTGTTGGTCTGCAGTTAATTTCCTACATTATGAATAATTTCAGGACGTAAACATAACATACAGAAGATACTGAAACATAAAACGATTTCGCTTTTTACAACAGATATAATGTTATTATACTGACAAGTGTCTTCTTTACTTGTTACCGAATAAAATGGTATCCTCGAGGAATTGATATATCTTACTCTTTTATTGATAAATCATTCACTGACACTGCGTCACCAATAGGCCATATACATATTTGATTACTTCCGGGCCGAAAGTTCACACAAACGACTTTCCCAAAGATGATATATTATCCGGACAATGGCCAAGGGCAGCTACACTATATAATAAGAGAAACTCAGAATAGGTGTTCTGGCTACACTATCACGAGTTATATCCATTCTCAAAAGAATACAATTATTCTTAGATATTTTCCCACAGGGCTATAAATATTCGTGTGATTAGGACTTTTGTCTCAATGACGCGTTGATCAGAATAATTTGTCACGTCTCAGACATGATAAATTACACGCAATCCAAGAAAATATAACAAGTACGTCACGTCTAATGGCATATAGTACGGAATAATCTCATTAACTTGAGTCAAAAGACTTTGTGATGGATCCATTAGGCCTATGCAAGTCATGTGGGATTATATTACTGAAGCTTAGTTTTTTTACAACCACAAGCCTGCGGAGAGAATGTTGCGAGAACTGGGCTGTTTATTGTTGGCATTTGATATGTATATTCATGCACCTCACAATCTCATATCTTACATGTATATCGCAATGTACGATACTGTTCAACCTTTCGTCTTGCTTACAAGTGTTTTTCAGGCATATATTATAAAATAGAAAGAAACCATGTCACCCACGAGATAATAGAGATAAACGAAGCGATTATACCAAAATTTAACACGATGGCTTTAGAAAAATCCGTCTTAGGCAAATTGTCGAGTTGAAGTTTTGCAACAACAACTACTCGTTTTAAATCGGTCAGAAAAAAAAGCACCAATGAACTAAACTGTCTCTTTAGCTCGATTTGAAAGATGGCCCACAACTACATCTTACGGGTGGCAAAAAGTATTACGTTGGTCACATTTATCGGCACGCATTTATTATAGCTAAACGATTTCTATTTACAGCAGTACAATTTCTCGGGATCTGATGTTACGTGGTGAAATTCAAATCAGGAAATCTCGGCTTCATCATTGTAACAAAAAAAAAGATCAAGCACTCTAAACGGGGCCTTAAACTGCTTGTCGAATGGTTTCATTGTCAATTAAGTTAATATAAAAGAAAATTCCATACAACTTGTGGAAGTGGTGACCTCATACCATCGCGCTAGTGGAATCGTCTTAATCTTCTCCTTGTATCATCTAAGTATATGTCAAGTCTTAGTTTTCATCCTAGCATCTATTAGAGATGAAGCAATAACAAAATCATAATCGAAGTTAAAACGAATAACACAAACATTTGAAGCCTGATCATGTTGAATGTATTTACCTAGTCCCCACATACTTATCGAACATCTGAATAACACCCGACCAATCGTTCTTAGCTGATGCCAACTGACATTTTATTATGTGAGATATGAGACTTGTGATTGTGTGTGGAATATCTTCTGGTTGACAGCTTAAATTTTGCTCTGCGTGCAGTGTGACAAAGTTAATTTTAAACTAGTGTCCAAAAGAAACGATACCACATGTTTGCAACGACATAAAATAAAAACTAAACAATGCAGAAGTTTA